>WSTO01000074.1:0-19761 GCA_019627685.1 Serendipita sp. 399 | reverse complement strand
TAAAATGGTTACTCAAGCAGAAGCCATCAGATGGGGATTGGAGCATGGGTTCACAATGCAAGAAATTGCCGCGCAGGCTGCTCATCTACAGAAAACGCTGCTCAATCTAGAGGCCTCAAGATACCTTTCAGCAGCTGGGATGATTGTCGTCTTATATGATACAATATTGACTCTACCGGATGTAAGTCGATCTCATTGATATTGGTTCGCGTAGAAGCTCACCTCGTCGAAATTGCTCCTCCCCAGGAAGTCCGCCTGATTTGGCCCATGCCATTTGGTGTCATCAAAGCAATCTGGTTTCTTTCCAGATACATCGTTCCGTGAGTATTGTCTGACTGTTGCGGCGCGATTCCTGACGAAGTCTGGCCCCAGTGGACTGATTGTATTCTCTAATTACCGTGAGTTATCAACAATCGCTTCCCGGATTACCGGACCAGGCTCACTTACGCGGCGGCTATCAACGAACAGAGTTCATGAAGTCAAGGGGACCATTGAGCGATCGTGTGAGTGGCAGCACCAAAACCTCCGAATACTCTATTTTCTCACTGTTATCCATTTCAGTTGTTCGTACTCACGAAAATATGACTGTTATCAGCCCTACTGACATGATAATTAGCTGCGAGGGATATGTTTTATCACTAGCGTATGTGGGCCCAATTTGTTCTCGCTCCTGACTGACATGGCATAAATAGGTGGTGTATCAATATTTCCTTCGCTGCAAGCAATTGGCTGCTTCTCCTGCGCGTATCTGCATTATGGGGACGCAAGAAACTGGTCATCTATCCCCTTTACGCGTGCTATGTAGCGTGAGCCTTCTCTTCTTCGCATAGGGACCCGGACCATGAGATCTCACTGTATCACCACAGTTTGTATATCACGCTTACAGTTATCGTCGGCATTGCTGGAGTAACCATGGCCAGTTCGTCGCTCTTTCTCAGCTTGCGATTCCGTCGTGCTGACCATTTGTATGACAGAGAATCTCGCATACCATCCCATCGCTCAAATTTGCATCTTCACTGAGCGCATTCCGAAAACTCTTATTCACTCACAATGGCTTCCCGTACGTTACATTCGCTTCTCTCGAACATCCGGATGTATTTTCTGATATCAGCGTAGATTCTATTCGACGTGTGGATTTTTATTCTCACATTGGTGAAGGCCAAGCAAGATAACATTGCATTGCGAAAGGGGTCACGTACGAATGCACCAGTGCTGGTGAGTGCTTGCTTCTTTCTCTCACCGTGCCAAAAGCTTAATCTCAAGTCGTGATCCTGCAGTTTGTGCTTTTCCGTGATGGAGGGATTTATTGCATCGTCATTATTGCCCTCCGTCTCTTCAACTTTGTTGCATGGGCATTCCTTGAAGAGTCCATGGTCTATCTTGGGCTCGGGTTCCTATGGTCAATAGTCACCACTCTCATCAACCGATTCTATCTCAACCTTCGACGTGTCGCGTATGCCACAGCCGCGGCCTTGCTCACTAACGCCTCCATCCGTGACCGACCATTGGCTCCTGGGGTTGGCGGTCGGTTGCGAGAGCTCGTAGAAGGAGAGGCATACTATGGGAGGAGGGGCGCACAGTCCCCATGGATAGACTATGACGAAGACAGAATGCCGGTGATCGATGTCGTACGCCAGGGGGTCGTTGACGAAATGATGATGGTCGAAGTCGAGCGTCAACGTGCTCAGAATCAAGACAGAAGTCCTATCGATCGTGCAGAACGATGGTACGCTTCGACTCCGCACCCGTACCCCCCTCAGCCCCATCGCGAGGAGCCACCGGCCCAACCTTCTGTTGTTCAGGGCATTCTGGTGTCACAGGGTGTCACTGTCGCATACTAAACGGAACCTCTCCGCGGATAATTGATTATTATTTATTTTTCCTAACGCCCAAATGTCTCATCATCGACACTAACTAGTACTCTGTAAAGCATCGTACGTGGAAGGATTAGAACGTCTGTTTTTGTGTTTCTCAGTTTTTCTGGAATAAATGCGCACTTCTTTTTTTCCCGAATAGTTTCGTGACTTCTCTGGATTCTATTGGTTAGACGTTCATGGGTGGTGTTCGGCTGTCCCCGAAGGTTGATTACCGACAGGGTTGAGAAACTTGAGCTCCTCCACGATATTCTCCATAATTTCCCTCCGCATCCACTACGACTGCTACGTCTGATTTTTGACGAGCAAGGCCACTCTTTCAAGGAAACTATATCCTCAGACGAGGAAGATTGCTTCAACACTCGCAGGCCGACATTTTGGTTCGCATCACACGACGGAAGCGCAGTGAGGAAGTGATCAGGGACCTTTGCTGAGATACAATCAGCAAAGATGCCCACTTCCTTTTGGTGGACTCTACCTCCGTTGCCAAAGCAAAAAAGACGAGAGCGTCCCCCCGAGCCAGGCTTTACGGAGGAGGAGCTGCAATATCTACACTCAACGTTGTCCATCGTAGGTGTCTCCTTCTCCCCCCTCTGCGTAATCACCGTCATTACCGTCGACCCCGTTCTTTTTTCCCGAATGTGTTGGTTGGCCGTGCGCGCACCACGGCGAGACCTCACTGAGGTCATGCCTGCGTGATAGTCGCTTGAACTCCGCGCTGACGTGTTATTCCTATCCTCTTGCTCCATCACATCATAGATTGAGTCGCTGTCTATCGATGGTATCGGCCTCAATGAGAACATTGGCTGCCCAGGTGAGGATGTGGCTCGTCCGAGCCAGGTAGGGGACGTCGGGCTTGATCGAGACCGCGGGCGAGAAGCAAAATCCCGTCATCGTATTGGGAATGAATACACGCCAAAGACGAAAATACGGTCGCAGAGCTGGGAATCAGCATGCTCTGTGCCAGAGGGGGTCCGACACCGCCTGTCGAATGCACGTCTCTGGACCGTCACACATCCAAACACTGTTGCCGTATTTCTGGTCTTCATTGCCAGCTCACTTCTATCGCGAAGTCCCAATAGCCTACAAGCGTTGATCGGACTCTCATGTTTAGTGGCAGGCCTTAAAATCATGGCTGCCACCGAGGATGGGTTCGAGCTCCCTCCACCTCCGAGGTACTCATCGCCACCTCGACGATCAACGCTGGTCCCGTATGTTACCCCCCCTATGCCACAAAGAGTCAACAATATGGATGAGGACTTACTCTGAATACACCTACGCCTCTTCCCCTTCCCCTGGATCGCCTTGGTCCCTTTCGTTTTCATTTCCGAAGTGCTCTTGACACACGGTCCTTTCTCTTCTTCTCGATACACGTCTTGCTTTTATCTCATTGCAGCTATTGATTGTTTACGCAGAAATGTTGTAACAACATGTATCGAGTAGATTCTCCACAAGGATGTACTATCGACAGTGATTAAAGCTGATAGGACGATGCCGTACATCGACCACGTCTGTTGATGGACGAATGTCTGCTGATTGGCGAGTGTGCCGCACGTTGTGTGAGGGACGCCGCTGGCCCTGAGCTTCCGTCGTGAGTATTGGCTTTATCCTTCCCGAACAAGGGCCCAGCTCGTGTTTAAGATCGATAGATATACTTGAGCCTTACCAGCTGCGTTTGACTGAGAGGTTACATAGACCCATTCTCAACCTCCCCCATCCGACCCCGCTCAAAGCAGCCAGCGGCCCAAGGCCACTGAACATCAGGAAGAAGCCACGAAAAAAACTCATACGGGGTCTCCTGCGTACTCTGAGAAACGGAGACTGGGAGGATTGGAATGGACAATGAGTGAGTGTCCTAAGTCGTCTCAAGCCAGCTTGCTTTCTGGTCTTTCTGATTGCGCAAAAATATCGATATACCTCTCTTTTCGGTCTACTTGTGTATATTTACTTGTTAACTAACCTGTTTATTCAGGTCGGAGGTGACCTCCCTTGAAGCCCTCGATGCACGAAGGCTAAGACTCCAGCAAGACCTTGAGAGCCTTGACAAGCAACGGGCACACGTCCTTGCACAGAAGGCACCCATAAGACGAATCGTAGACGACATTTTAGCCCACATATTCGAGCTCGGAGCAGCAGAAGAGGTCTTATTCCCAGAGAAGGTCTCGGCCGTCAGCAGGCATTGGCGCAAACTGATTCTCCAAACCCCGTCCGCATGGTCGCATCTAATCCTTGATCGTCGCGTATTCCCGCAGGCGAGTCTCCAGACGTTCATCCGTCGATCCGAGGTGTTCCTCCAACGGTCTCAATCCGCACCCCTCACGCTCATGTTGGACCTGCTGCCGATCTCTTTCGAAGGGGATGTACATCGCCTGATGAACCTGCTGCATGACCACTTTGCGCGATGTGCAATACTCCACATGCACATTGACGCAAGCTGGTTGGCGGTGGCCGCGGGACCTCTGTCGACGCTCGGACCTGCTCTACGAGACTTGGATATCCGAACTTCCCATTCCAACGCCAATCCGGTGACTCTGAGCTTGTCCGAGGTGGCGGGGTGTATTCCCGCATTGCAATCGCTCGTTCTCAGTAACCTACCCCCTTCTTGCCTGCCACCCACTCGCTATCCTGCGCTCAGGCACTTACAGCTCCACGGCGTCCAGTGGCATTTCGGAAACGACGGATCAGAATGGCCCTGGACCGGTACAGCTAGCCTATTGGAAGCTGCTCCGAACCTTCAATCCCTGACCCTCAACCGGATGGAATTCATCCTCGACGGAACAGAGCTGCTTACCCCGCGACACATCGTACTCAAGAGCCTGAAGTCTTTGACGTTTGAATGCATGGAAACCCGCTCGATTGCGATCGTCCTCGAGTCACTGGATGCTCCCAATTTGAAATCGCTCAAGATGCGATACGATCCAACCAAGATGGGTGATCACTGGTGTATACATCGCCTAGAGGCATCCTGCCTTGCGGGTATCGAGGAACTGGAGGTGGAAGGGTATGCCATCTATGGGAGCAATCTTCCTTGGTTCGTCCGAACACTTGCCATGATCCCAAGACTTATCAAACTCGTCATCTCCAATCCACCACTTTTCCTCGATTCACGCTTTTTCGATATCATGGCCACTGGACCAAACTGGCTTATCCCTCGCCTGAATGAGCTCCACCTCATCGCATGTGCAAATCTACACGGCCAAGATCTGATTCGATTGCTCAGGGCCAGGTCGCTAAACTCCGGTGGGTGCGGGGTATCACCTATTCGGAGTCTGACGATTCGCATGTCTCCGTTGAGTATGCTCGAAGAGGATGTTGTGTCCGTGATCAGACTCAATGTTGACGACCTCCACCACCTTCCCTTGGAACCGTACACATCTGATCGATATCTCGGTCTTCATTCCCCAATGTTTCGTGCACCCACACCTCCACCACCACCTCTCCCACCTTTACAAGCTGAAGTCCAACCACAATTTGCACCTCCCTGGGATCCTCCACTGTTAGGTACGCCCTTTGGCGATGACCCAATGGGCTTTGCGCCGCAGTTTGCGCACCCTCCTACATATATGGGTCCGAGGGCTACTACAGCGGGGAGCAGCACGACGATCGCCACCAATAGACGTCGACGCTCGTCCTCCATTGCGTCCACATTGTGGCCACGACTCGGCATTGTTTCCGACGATATGCAGCACATTGCGACTGCCCTTGTCGTCGCGTCCGTAACGGCTCTAACGACCTCGATAGCTTGCTATCACCTGATGTCTCGACACGTCCGCCTTTGATATCCCATGAGCTTCCTTTGCGCTTCGATCAGAAGGCAAATGGCTCAATATGCTCGATCTCTCTTTGATGCCCATTTCTTTGTTTCTCTCCCCAATTATCTGTGCTCTTTTGGTTTCGTGATGATGAATCGTTCCATCCTGTCTGGCGGCGATGAGTATTCCACCCATGTCGTTTTGTATATTTTTGACCGATGCGGAAAAGGATGAATCCATACGATTCCTCTCCCAGCATGTATGGCAGATGTAAATACAGTTTCATACTTTGGGATATCTCCAGTTCTTACGAGTTAGGATCATTCAGTTGTCGCGTCAGCCATGGTGCTACCATGGGTTCTGCAAGGCGCAAGGCGCGGACGTCTCATTCGCTTCCTCGCCCGCAAGCGATCCTTGTGCTCGTTCTGTTGTTGCGTTGTTCAAGACAACGGTGTCCATTTCCAGTGAAAGCGCCGATTGGTCCAACTTGAAGGTTGGCAGTTAGCCTTTTCGACGGAGCTGCAATTGCGGCGAAATGTGACATGATAGGCCAGCTAACACTGTGATCGGGAGTGCATACTGTCCCATACTTTGTGCGTGTACTCCTGTTGTTATTTCCTGTTTTCTTCGCTGCTTGGAAGTACGAACAAGTGCCTCCTCGTCATTTCTTATGAGCAAACTTGTTCTCTACCACGCTCAGAGTCTACCACACTCGGAGTCTCCCTTTCGTACTGGCATGGAGTATTATCCAGCCGGGGTTTCCCAGCTCCCAAGGTCGCAGCACACAGATAGAGAAAGAGCAAGAGATCTCGTCATCTCGAAAACTGTCCTAGAAGCCAGCGAGCTCGACCCACCCGCGCGACTGTCGTGGGAATTGGGAACTGCTCCTGACGAATGTTACTCGTGTTTGTGCGCGTTAGGATACGTTGATGGTCATATTCTAAATTTTGCGAAGTGAGGTCGAAGCCCCGTTGGATCCCAGCACGACATGATGGGCGTGCACCGATCTCAAACGTTGCTATCTCATGAACACGATACGATTGGTCCATTATAGCCGTGTGATTGACACCGTGTTTGCTTGCGCCCACCCATTGTGAGGAACAAACACTATAAAAGGCTCATCGCAATCTCGACTTACGTTGCCAGTTGCCACTTCACCTGCACGCCCCAGCAATCTTCCAAATCAACCTAACCCGCACCTAAGCCAGTAACGATGCCTGGTCGCTCCAAGATCAACAAGAAAAAGGCCAATGCAGCCACCAAGAGCGAGGATGCGAATGCGTCTAGCAGACGCAACACGGTAGATGCCTCCACGATCGCTAAAGCTGCTCAACTTGCTGCTGCTCCAAAGTCGGGACGTGTCCCCAAAAAGGAGGAACAGAAGAATTTCAAGCAAGCTGAAGAAAACGTTGGTCTACTCGTCACCGATGAGCTACAGCAGGCGATCGACAGGTGTTCCACCAAGGTGAAGACAATCTCTCGGCTGTGTAGGTCTCGAAACACAAAGTTCAGGTTTGTCTTGTTGTTGGTACGTGTTGAACTAGTTATTGATGCTCCCCCAAATAGGGATCCTGCCTTCGATCTCGAGAACGACCAGGATCTATGCCTCAAACCCCTCGACCCCCCTAGTGATGAAGCACTGAGTCCCGCGGGTGTTTGTAGGGTGACAGGCATGCCCACATGCTATTGTTTGTCATTGTCCTATTAACCACCATTGCTTACAGATATCTGGGACGAACCCCATTTCTTCATCGATGGGACCGCTAGTAGCGACGTTGAGCAAGGTTCTCTCGGGGACTGCTGGTTCTTGTCCGCTCTCGCATCTGGTAAGCTTTTGTTGTTTTCGGTAATGCATGTCGCTTCCAGACAACTAAGCACCGATTTCGCCCAGTGGCCAGTATTCCAGGTTTTCTTGATAAAATTTGCGTGGAGCGCGACGAAGCAGTGGGCGGTGAGCGTTATCCCAAACTCATGAAGACAGGGCAAATACTCATTATTTGACTCGTTTCACCGTATTAGTCTATGGATTCATCTTCTTCCGCGACAACACATGGGTGGATGTGATCATTGATGAGTGAGTTCTTTCGCGAGCACCAGATCGCTTGCGCTTAGTCCACACCTCCCACAGTCAGTTATATGTCCAGATCCCCAAATTCGAGTCGCTTACGCTCGACGAGCAAAAACTCTACCACGGAAACCATGAGGTTTACAACTCAGTTGCTCGTAAGGGTAACAAAGCACTCTACTTTGCGCGCAGCAAGACTGAAGGGGAGACTTGGGTACCCCTCATTGAGAAAGCATACGCAAAACTGCATGGCAGTTACGGCTCGTTGTCGGGAGGTTACTCAATGGAGGGAATTGAGGATCTCACCGGAGGAGTTTGCAAGCAAATTCCATTTGTCGATGTCCTCGACCCTACTGTATTCTGGAAAGAACTCGTTGCCAACAACCATAGCCGTTCGAAGCTCTATGGATGTGCTTTGACGGGCGTCGACAACCAACGGAGCTTTGACACTGCCAGAAGGGTTCATGGACTGGTCACCAACCACGCATACACCGTATTGAAGGCGATGGAGTATAATGGGAAGAGATTTGTGGTAATAAGGAATCCGTGGGGTACAGGCGAGTGGAGAGGTCGCTGGTCAGATGGTGCAAAGGAGTGGACATCCGAATGGCTGCCTGCTCTCTCATTGTTGGGTCATGAATTTGGGGACGATGGGCAATTCGTCATGGAATGTACGTTTAGCCGTGTGTTCAAGCAAGCAGTGCAGTTGCTCAACGTTCTCCCTTTTAGATTGCGATTTTCTGAACCATTGGACCACGCTGGACTGCACGAGACTATTCGACGCGTCATGGGTCTCTTCGAGCATCTGGCTCCAGGTTGATGGCCTTACCTCTACTCACCCATGGACGTGGGGTGACATTTCCTGTGAGTAGCGTTAGTGGGAAGCCCGAATAAGTGACTGATCAAATCGCCAGATACCATTAAAGTTCCTACAGATACGCCAGCCGTTATTGTTCTTCAGCAACTCGACACCCGCTATTTCCAAGAGATTTCCGGCTATCTTCGATATTCGTTTGAATTCGTGGTATTCAAAAGGGGAAGCAAAGAGGAGTATGCCTCTTCCGGTGGTCCCGCACGACACACCCGCAGGTTTGTCCAGGTGGATCGAGTAAGTCAGACAACTGCTAATTGTCATTGCTTATAGCCGAAGTACCGAGGTGCATCTCGAAGCCGGAGAGTATGTCGTTCATGTGCGATTGGATTCTAGCTTCATGAGGGCTGCCGTGCGTGCTGCCATAACCAATAGGTGGAGCTGCAATTTCTGAAGACTGTATAGGAATATATCGAACAGGGTATGGAAAAATGGGATCGTCAGATATACAAGCGGGTTTTAGCCCAAAAAGCCTCCGCCTTTTCTAAAGCTGCCAGTACGTCGCCCTCACGAGAGTTTGAGCCCTGTGGCTAAACCGTACCTTTTTCCTATAGATGCTAATCGCTCGTATGCGCCATTTCTCTTTGCCACGATCGACTGTATCTAACAGCGAACCAGGACTTGGGAAGGTTTGATCCCAACACCCTTGAGCCCTCAACTCGCCGGGTATGACCTGACGGAGATAGCGATCCAGAAGATGGATCAAAAGCGGGAAAAAAAGAACCAATTTATAGCAAAGATGAGCTCACAAACGGAAGTCAACGAGGAGGCCGGAGATTGGGTAGATGAACCGGATGGAGAGGAGGAAGCGGTCAATACTGAGGGTGAAGGTGATGGCGACGCAAATGCAGGAGCGAAGGCGTCGAACGTACACACAAATGTCTATTGTGATGGGTGTGGCATGTCGCCCATCGTCGGTATTCGCTACAAATGCGCAAAGTGGGATCTCTCCTCCATGACTTCGATCAAATACTGATGACCCCTTTGTGATAGTAACGAACACCCAAATTTTGATTTGTGCTCTGCATGTTTCGAAGGGGGAAAACACGACCCGACGCACGAGATGATACTAATACCTGTTCCACGCCAGAATCTCCCCGTTCACGAAGGATTCTCATGCAATACATGCTCGGTCTTCCCAATCGTAGGAACTCGTTATCGGTGCATGATGTACGTGACTGGATCGCTGGTGGCTATCGGATGCTAACCTTTCATCCACCCAGCTGTGACGACTTTGATATGTGCAGCACGTGTTTCGAAAAGAAGGAACATGATGCATTGCATTCCATCCTCATGTTCCCCGTTCCAGTCACAAATGACGGAGAAGAGGAGGCGAGTGACGAACGGCCTGTTCACAACGGTATTATGTGCGACGGGTGCAATATGTTCCCAATTGTTGGTCCTAGATTCAAGTGTGTACAATCTTCCCAAAAGAGTTCTCCCTCTGACTATTTTTCCAACTAGTTGCTTGGAGTAAGCCGTACCGGTATTGGTCCCCAGCGACGCTCACTCCTTTGTGCGTAGTGCCTCCTGTGCCAAACCTGGCTATGATCTCTGCGAAGACTGCAACGCAAAGGGAATTCACTCAAACCACAAATTGCTGCGATTGGATGATCCAGAGGATCAAGAAGTTGACGCGGTGGTGATTATCCATTCAGCGTGATAACAGAAAGAGATTTTAACCTTTCTTCATAGGCACTCCAAGGTGATTCGGTCGTCCTTGGACTCCGTGTCTACACCCTTCGCTCGTCTGCGGCCGTTCTCGGAGGTCAACTCAAGCGTTCCGTCTAGCTAACGCCTGGGTATTAGAGAGGCCAGAATTTTGGAGGGTGAAAAGGCAGAACCTTCCTGATGTGTCTTTAGAGCGTTAGTTTGTATCACATCTTCTTAGCAACTGTGCGCCCTTGCACACGCTCAGATACTTGAGAAGTCACGTCGTAGTCTGAGGGGGGGGATATCATCAGTCCTTGCTGTTTGCGTTTGATATGCTGCCGTTCGGCGGACGCCGATCCACCACCATCACCGATACATTACTCGGACCTGACCACATCATCTTCGAAACTAATCGCGACATTGAGAGTATCACACAACACAGTATATCTCTCTTACTCCTAAAACCGCTTGTGATCGTGACTGTGCACTTATGCGAAACGCTCATTCTACCTGATGGCTGCCCTTGATATTCCGATTGGCACAATTGCTGATGCCACAGTGGAATCGAATACTCTTCGTGGTGTTGTCAGATATTGTGGGAAACTCGACTTTACGACCGGCAGATGGGTGGGCATGGAACTCTCAGAGCCAAAAGGCAAGAACGATGGGAGCGTGAAGGGCAAACGGTATTTCCAATGCAAACCGAATCATGGAATATTTGTAAAGCTCAGCCAAGTGGCGCCTGTAGAGCTCCCTGGGGTGAGTAGCCTGCGCGTCCATGAATGTCGAGAGGCTAAATCTCTGGCTGGATACAGGGTTCAAGGGCCTCCAGTTCAAAGCCTACGAGACAGAATAGCTTGTCAGTATCACGTCTCAACTCTGGATCTCCAACAGCTAGGACACCACAGGTCGCCCATGCGGAATCCCCAGAGCCACGTATGGAAAAACGCTCGTCATTGGTACTACAAACTAGACCGACTGGCTCTAGGGCACCTGAGACACCCCTTCGATCCTCTGTGGTACTCCCACGACCACCGCCGGTTCGATTAGATTCCCCTGTCCAAGAGAAACCCTCGAACATCCCTTCCCCAAAAGCTACATCCCCCATCGTGACCACGACCTCACAAATTCAACCGCATGATTCCCCTTCGTCTCCTCATCCAGCTTCTCATTCGCCCATCGCTCCCAATGCTCATTCAGAAGACCAAGACCTTCGCACACGGATCAAATTCTTAGAAGCAAGACGTGCGGAAGAAAACGAACAAATCCGACAATTACAGGGTCGCTTGTCAGAAGCCGACACTTTTCTCGCTCAACGACCCAAACTTGTCGCAAAGCTTCGCGAACTACAAGAGGATGCAAAGCAAACGAAACAAGAGCTACATGATCAATATACTAAACTTCAGGAGGCTGAGTCCAAAGTCGTAGAACTCTCGGAACGGCTCGAATTAGCGACGTTGGATAAAGAGATGGCCGAAGTACGAGCAGAAAGCGCAGAGTTGGAAGTAGACGAATTGAAGGAGCAGCTTGAAAGTGCTAAAGTCGAAATAGACGTCCTGAGGGGCAGTGGAAATGCCGCGTCTGGTAATTCGACGGACGGCACTCAGACACTTGCGTTTATTCAACTAGAACGTCAGAACGAGCGGTTGAAAGAAGCATTACTTCGGTAAGGGCACTGTAATACTGCGTTTTCTTATGTTTACTTTGGTAGACTGCGGGATATCTCTCAGGAAACAGAACTGGATCAACGACGGAAGATTGCAGAGCTGGAGAAGGAGCTAGCAGCATCAGAGGAAATGCAATGTAGGCACAAATTGCGATGCCTATTAATCAATAATGACCCATTTCCAGCCGAGTTCGACTCCACGTTGCAAAATCTGGCAAATGCAGATGTGCAAATAGAAAGTCTAAAGCAACAGTTGGACGACGCCATGGGGGCTGAAGAAATGTTAGTTCAGCTCACAGAACGCAACCTTCTGTTAGGAGAGGTGTGTTTGTCTCCTTTCGTATCCTCATATATTTCTAAATGCCTTTAGAAAATCGAAGAAATGAGGGTGGTAATAGAGGATTTGGAGGCGCTAAAGGAGCTAAATGACGAGCTGGAAGAAAATCACGTCGAGACTGAGAAGGCATTGCAAGAGGACATTGGTTTGTGTCGATTCAATCTTTCTCCGGTTTCCCTTCTCCTAACTCCCCGAAAGAGGCGAAAGAAGCCCAGTTACGCGAAGCGACTCGCAAAATTGCTGATTTGGAGGAAGCGATTCTCGACTATGACCAGACCATAGGCCAGTTCCGGGAGTTGGTGTCGCAACTAACAGCGTATGTCCTAAGATATGCACGTCTAAAATACCTTTATTGATCCTTCCTCCTCACTCACAGGGAACTCGAGAATTTGCGAACGGAGCATCAAAGTGCTCAAAGCGCCTCAGCCCTCGCAGCGTCACAAACCGCCACAGTCATGTCCCTTAATCTCAAACTCCAATCTTCCGCATCGAAGAGTCAAGCGAAGAACATAGAACTCGAGTTACAGAACCTCAAGACCAGGCAAGCGAATGAATTGCTTCAAATTGTGCAACCATACTTGCCTCAAGTTTATATGGATATGGATGGTGACGCGACGAACACATATCTTTTCTTTAAGAGGATGGCATCCAAGGCAGATCTTCTCAATTCGACTCTGGCCGAAAGATACTCGTTACCAGAGTCGCTTAACGGACATGTCACGGAACCTTTGATCGGGATCTGCGAGGTAGGCATAGCAGACGGCATGTTACACTGTCTAACATTGCCAACAGATGAGAGGGCGCATCGCTCATCTTTCAGTGCTTTGCAAGAGATTTGCTAGCACGTTGCGAAGATGTGATCCCCAATCATTCCTCAACATTGGTCGAATTTACTCGGATATCAATCCACTGGAGAAACGACTAGATATGCATGTCGATCTTTTGAAACGGGAGGAGTTCCGTTCTCTTGAATGCGTTACAGACGTTAATACGTACGTGCTACACCTCAGTATGCGCCGGTATTGAACAATTTGTGTAGGATGGTCAACCGATTCGAGCACCTCACGGATCTGTACCTTCCAGGCAGCAATTTTGACTTGGGAGAAAAGGAGTTAGACCTTGCTCTCTCCTTGGATCACGACATCGATTTCTTCGCCTCAGCACTTGCGTGGACAAGGACCAGCTTGCTTGAAGTTTTCAAAGATGACGGTAGGACTAACTCTGTAAACGAAATCTTTCTGACATGAGCGACTAGACATCGACAACGAAATGAATGAGGAGGAACTCGAAGTAGATCTTGTTGCCCCGTTGCAGAAGATCCTTGACCAATGTCGCAATGTCCGCACAATCGCCAGAAAGATTGTGAAGCGGGTAGAGGATTTGACTGGTGATTCATCCGCACTAAAGGCCGAGTTTATACCAAGACTGTCGCATGCTAATGGTCTGATGGAGCTGGCTCTTAAGTTTGGCGTGCAATTAGCTCAAGAGGTTCGACTCTATGTCATCGACATCAAAGAAAAGAAGGAAGCTTTGAAGCTTACCCGAGTACTGACATCGGTGAGATCGACGGCTGGGGAGATCAAGGCTGGAGGAGGAACAGGGTCCTGGCAGACCGTGGCCGACTTGCTCTCTCAACTGCAGAGAGACGCTGCGGATGTCCTCTCCCTTGCTACAGAGTCAGAGAACGTAATGAAGAGTGAGTCAATCTTCCTTGCGTTGTTGCTTGAAATACTGAGATATCCCCAGTCACTGGTGTGGCACCCTGGCTTCTCCGTGTGGAAGAAATCAAGGCTTTGGCAGCTGTAAATGTCGATGCTGAGCGCAAGGTCACTCAGCTCAATGAAGAGATCCAAGAGCTCGTCCGCGGGATCAAGCATAGAGTGCGTCTCGTTGAATCTGTCATTGAGGGCTTAATTTGACAATTTCTCCAGGACCAAAGCATCAAGGAATCAGTCGTTAAAATCCAAACAATGGAACGGCGTATGGAAGCCTCCAAGAAACAGGCGGATGCATTGATCGATTTAGAGGATCAACTGGTTAAAGCGCGAAAGCAGGAAAAAGCTTATGAAGAGGCTATGGAGCAGTTACAGGCGGACCTAGACAACCTAGAACAGGAGACTGTGAGGCTAAAGCAGAGCCTTAACACCACCGAACGCCAAGGTGAGTTGACCCATGCACCGCGTGTTAGCGGGAGGCACTGTTTCATCAAAGAAGCTACTAAGCACGTGCATCGCGGCATGGCCGTATTTAGGTCCAGGTGCGCCTCAAGTAGCTGATTTTGAACTCGCTGCTCCTGTGGAAGCGAGTACAGTGGAGGCATCACATCTACTGGAACAAATCGAATCGCTTAAAGGCGCGGTTCGATTCCTTCGAACCGAGAATGGCTACCTGAAAGGTCAAGAGATGCTCAAGGATATCCAATCGCTACCGTCGTTGGCAGGACCCGCTTCTGGAAGGACGTCCGCCGGATTTGGCATATCACTTGTTCCGCCGCCATCTGCACAAGATGTGGACGATACGCCGTCCGATGATATCGACGACGATCATTCGAAGGTAACTAGCAAGGATGCAAAGGCGGGAACATCAAGGATCAAGGGTGATGCCGGTCAGATGAACAAAGAAGAGTCGGTCGGCAATACCGGCGTGCGCAAGGGAAGCCTACAGGCGTTGTCCACCGAATCCAAACTGCTGTACCGGGAATTGTTGGAATACTCAGCATCGCCTAAGCTGGTCGATTTGGGTGTGTTAGAGGAGGAGAGGAAGCAGGGCTGGATACCACAGAGGAGAACGGCGGCGTATCGTCTCTGGGAGCGTAAACGCGAGGGCGACAGGCTGCGCAAGCAGGTTCAGGGCTTGCAGTTGCAAGCGGCACGGCTGGTCAGCATCGTGTAGTGCTATGTAGGATAGATGGAAATGGGGATTTGGAAGTCGCCAAAGACGGTGTCACGTATTGGAAGTGCTGGTGTCGGGTATTGCTAACGTCCAGAAGTGGTCGGCTGATGGGGGTTTGGGAATTCGCGTTTCCTGTTACGGCGACCCGAGATACGGGCCTCAGTGCAGTAGAGGTGCGCATGATGATTGCACAATCAATCTCTGACGAATGATACAACCTTCTACCATCATATATTGGTCCTTCCGCATGTAATCAATTGATGGACGCGGTCCGCATGGCTAGTAGAGCATAATAGGATACGTCCAAATGGGCCGTAATGGCTTGTTAATAATTGCTAGATGCAGTAAGTGCGAGCTGTAAACCATAGTCTGTGGCGAGCGGCATCTGAGTAGCCCAAGCCCAATTGAACCGACGGACGCCACGGACTAGGGAAGCGGAGCTTGATCAGATTTGGTCTGCAATCTCAACGCCCTAAATGCCATTTAGTGACAAGTCTTGTTGGGCCCG
The DNA here is from genome assembly GCA_019627685.1 of Serendipita sp. 399. NCBI lineage: Eukaryota > Fungi > Basidiomycota > Agaricomycetes > Sebacinales > Serendipitaceae > Serendipita > Serendipita sp. 399. The sequence continues at coordinate 4,143 of WSTO01000074.1, read as the reverse complement.
TCGCATTCAACAAAGCTGGGCTCTGCGCACTCATTGATCGTTTCTGGTGGAAGCCCCGGCCAGCGAGGGTTTCAGTCCAACAGCAGTTCAGCAGCTCACTCGCTCCCTTAAGCTTGGACACGCGTCTGTCGCCGCGTTTGCGAGGAAGTCAAAAGGTCGCTACCCCGATGATCTTTTGATCTCAAATGCATGCAGGGTCATCCTTCCCGCTTTCTAGCCCGCTGGAACCCTTTATAGCCTCCGCGCTCTTTAGACCAGTCTCGGTCCCCTCTTGGAGCAGCCCATTTCGATCCTTCAAATGTCTGTGGCCCAGATCGATCTCTTAGAGGCCATTCCCTTTGTCAGGGAGATCACAGCTCTTGACCTCCTCGACCTCCCGCAAGGCCTCTTCGAATCCCTCCCCAAGCCATGCAACCTGAAAAGATCTGCAGCTTCAGGAGGTCCAATCTGGCCTCCCGTTCTAACCAAAGTACTCTGCGACGGTGAGCGGAGCCACAACAATGTTCTTACAGCCTACTCAACCCGCTACCAAGGACTCCTCGTTCTTCACCATAAGCAGCATCTGGTTGGAAAACAAGGACTAGAGGAGCACTATAACTGGTTGTCCGCTTTCATCTATCGGCAGACGAGGTAAGGAGCTTTTTCCCCGCCCTACGTGTCAATATGTTGCCTCCTTCTCTATCGCTCTCTAACCACGTCATCTAGGTCCTGGTGCCCTCAGGCGCTGTCATCAAATACGGTTCGAATCGATCCTCTGAGAACCATAGGTCAGCCGCTCCCGCAAAACACGGTTCGAACTGATTCTCAAAGAACCATAGGAATCATCCGCAATCGCAAGCAAATCTCGTCTAAAGTTCAAACCATCGGTGAATATGTGAGTATGGCGTTGACCGAGATGTTCGGTGGCGACTGCCTCGCCTTCGTGCAGCGTGGTGAACTGACAACCTTTCCTTGTCCTATCACAGCTCAAAGACACGCATTGTACGTAAATTCAAAGACAGGCTCAGCTGGTGGTTCTAACCTGGCCTTGCTGCTTTGCAGGGGCATACGTCGTCCAGGGCCCACGTCAGCCGAAAGACGCACCTCAACCAGCAAACCCTTCGGTATCGAAGCTTTCCCGAAACAGCGTTGGGAGTAGCGAGGCTGAAGCATCTCTTCCGGAGCTAGGACCGGTGGACAGCCAAGCTGACCAGCCCCATACTTCATCCCCACAACTCAGCACCAGCAGGGCCAGCGGAGATCACTCCCGTTCTCTGGACTTCTCTCATGTTTCTCTGGAGCTGGTCCCACTTCCGCCCACTCCATTTTCACTCCCCTCAACACCCGATCGTTCTCCGTTCCTCTATCCGTCCGAGGTGCCAGACTTCGAATATTCTGATGCTCAGGCGCTCGGATATGATCCTTCTGCCTGGCCAGAATTTGAAGCCCAGTATCACTCAATTAATGAACCACCTCCGTTGCCAGCCATCCTAGAAACCAGCGTTCCTAGACTTGGAGAATTGCACCCATATTATAAGGGAGACATTGTGTTGCACTCGACATCTCTCGATGTTCATATTGGTGCCGCATCCGCCCATAGGCTCTCCCAGTCTAGCCTTCAAGAGAACCACCAGCTGGGTTTATTGGCCCCACGCGCCCAGGGACTCATACACAAGTTACACATAAGCGCACTGGACGCTTCCACGCAGTTGACTATTCGAAGCCTTCGTCACACCGCTGACAAACTCTATCACGTCGACCTTCCTATTTATCTCCCTTCATCACCAGAGGATCGCCTCCTTCTCGCCCAGAAATTATCCTCGGGGTATCATGTTAATGCAATCACCAAATTCAGCATCCATTCCACTGGGAACGACAACGGCCATTCACTGCTGACTGCACGAGAAGGGTATCTTAAAGCAGAATCCTCCGTTTACTATATTCCGCTATCGAATGGAGCGCAGCCAGCCCTGAAACATCTTCCTGGATATGACGAAGCGTCGTATCTAACTGTGCACCACGGGAACAAGAGCTTGGCAGCACCGGGTCCAGCATGCTCCTTCATCGCATACCTATGGTCTAATGCGCTGAAAGATCCGAGGTATTCGTCCCTGTCTGGTATGTGGTTTCCTATTCTGCGGGACAATAACCGGGATGCAATGGCTGACTGTCTCTCTGACGAGCAGACCTAACCAGCTACAAACTTGTTCAGAAGGTGTCTCTGACGGCCGATGGAACCCCTGTGCTTGCCATCGTATACTCTCTTAAGCTAGCATCGACGCCGGGAGAGACTGCAGCCGTGTCTCTCGTTTCCAATAGCGCTGAAAGGCCATCCTCTGCTTCATCATCTCCCGGGATTATCCAAGCTTCCGGAAAGCCTATCCCGATGGCAATTGATCCCGGTACAGGATCTCAAGCGTCCAATAGCCCTAGTATTTCCAGTCGCGTCCACGGAAGAAGCCACTCCTATTCTCCATTGGTTAGGGATGGTCGCCCTAGATCTAGAGGTATCATTCACGGTTCTCCACAAGCATCACTGTCGCCCAGAATGGCACTCACCCAAGGCTCAATCGGGCCTGTGAGGACGGTGAAGTCGCATGTCTCACCTAGGGTATCTTCGAACACAACTGGTCGCTATTCTGCTGAAGAAGGAACGAAAGGACCGTATATCAATGCGTCCTCCGGCTTCAATGGCAGCCCAGTGGTATCACCTGAAATCATCACGACTCAGCATTCTGGCTATCCCCTACCGAGGGTGATGTCCGCAGACATTACGAACGGATTAACGACCAATATTACTTCAGTCCCATCTGCTCCCACAGATTGCACATTGGGATTCCCACCGTTTCCGCAAGCAATGAATGGCGCCGCAACGTCCAACCTCGTCAGCGCAGATTACGGAGGAAACACGCCCCCTTACGAGTATCTCTACAGCCCAACAACCAGCAATGTTTTGCGTTCGCCTCAAAGGAATGCTACCTATCCAATCCCTCGCAATGTCCATTACAACTATCCCGGTCGGTCTCTTCCCTTCAACAGCGGGAGCTACTCTTGGGTTCCACAATACTCGCTTAGGCACACGTAATTGTCTCATCATGTCTTATGTCTCATGTCCTCTTGGTCCTCTCGTCTCTCTTGTTTTCTCGGTCTTCTCTTCCTCCTGGTTTTCTCTCGTCTTCCTCCGTCTTCCCCGTCTTCGCGCTAAATCCGTGTTTCTTCGTGCTTTCTCTTTGACAGTGGACGGTATCACAGGGCTTCCATATAGTTAGATAGCGATAGGGTTTGTATGCTACACGTTCACATTCCTGTCACAAGTCTCATGTAGTATAGCAAGGAGCCCGCTCAAGGTTAAAATATATTACGGTCGATTCTAAACTAGACAAGATTTGCGACCCTGCTTAGAGATGCCTTCACAAGGATCGCATCCCGTAATGCGTCAATCGTTGGTGTGGGCACACGGTAATGATGACCCAATCGGGAAAGATAGCCGTTCATGTAATCAATTTCTACAATCGCACCTTTCTCCATGTCAAGAAGCATCGAAGAGTAGTTCGGAGCTGTGACTTTGATCACGCGGTAGGTTTCGTTCTCCAGAAAGCCAGCTGACAGCACCTGCATTCCGCCGGTGGTTGCGTTCCCGCCGCTGAACAGCCATTCGCCACTCTGGTCGTCTTCAGGTTGTCCCGCCGCCTCTCTGAACACATCGGAAGCCTCTCTGCAAACGGAACGTATCAGGTTCCGAGAATGGCTATTGCCGAGAAGGTGTCCGTTGCGACATCCAACGAGGGCGGTGATGGGGTTGACGCTCGAGTTGATTGTCACTTTTTGGCGTAGACGGATCTGAAGTTGTGCCATTGGTCTCCATTTGGTATTGAGATCGAGCGAGAGTAGGGCATGGACGGTCTTGCGTAGCGAGATATATTTCGGGTCGCTCGCTGTGGCATGGCTCGCGTTCTCGTCTTCGATATCATCGAGAGACAAGCTCCGTTCGTCTGGGTGGGATTGCGGCGGTGCTTCCCAGAATGTTCGTTCAAAGTCTCGAGGTTTGGAACTCGGGTCTGGAACAATCGCAAACTGCAAGTCGCCTTTCCCCGCATGAACGACATAGTGGGAATCATTGATTTCTCTCTTTTTCCATGCGCCATGTGTTGTAGTTGCGAGGAT
>WSTO01000073.1:0-34051 GCA_019627685.1 Serendipita sp. 399 | reverse complement strand
CCATCCCGGTACTTCACGTTCTCCACATTATTGCCTAACCGCTCGCGCGTCTTCTCCATCAACTGCCGCAACGTCACCCGAGGGCTGACCCGGATGGCGATCAGCTCGTCCGTGCTGGAGTGGAAAATTTTGATTTTCACAAAGGCCGCGTTGGGATTGCCGCTACTAATCCGAGGGCTATTCGGATTCCCCGACGAGCTGATGTTCGCCGTCGATGTGCTGTACGTCGAATTGTGGCCTCGATAATCGCTGTCTCTGTCTCGTGTGCTGCTCTGGGCGTATGGTGACCGTTGCGGGGAGGCATTTCGACGCGGAGGAGAAGGGAAAGGAGGATTGTTGAGTCTTGTGGTGGGTGACGATACGCTTCCGCCACTCGGTTCGCGAGCGTAGGGATGAGCATGCTGCTCTTCTTTCCAACCCTGATTGCGGTCCATTTCGGACTGTCTGCTATACCCACCGCCATCTCCAGAATCACGATCCTGTGAGACAGTCGGCCTGGCTCTAGCATAGGGATGACCGGACTCCTGTCCAGCATACTGCGATGTTTCAGCAGTATGACGTGTATATGCGTTCCCACCGGAGATCTGAGGTTGTCGATGGTTATATGATGTATTGTATTCCGACGTCTGCCGGGGCTCGCTTCGCGGCGAACTATGTCCGTTTGTTTGATTATAATAATTCTTGATGCCATTTCCCCCTTGCCCACTATACTCGTCTTCTCCATCCGGTAAGGGAACTTCGTTTTCAATATCCCCATCCCTCGCGGCGAAGAATTTCCGAACGAGCTCACAACGAAGGATGTGCTCGGCTCCAACTTCTCGTAGGGCTACCAGCTCCTTCAGATAGATGTCCAAGTCATGTCTTCGTGTGTCTGTGACAGTCTCGTCCACCTCATCCTGCGGCCCCGGCATGTAAGGTAAGATTCGCGTTCCGGGGCCTTCTTCCTCCTCTGGCGGTAGATCGTCAGGGTGGTCAGGATCTCTACCCGCTTCAATTGGAAAAGTTCTGAGAAGATGAATTTGGAAAACGTAGAAATCGTCATATACGCGGAAGAGTGTCAATTCGCGGGACATTGGGGGGTTTGGATCGAATGGATTCTTTTTGGCAGGTGAATCAGGTTTGAATGTCGCATTAATACGGAATACCCAGTCATTGGCTTCGAAATGAAACGAGGAGACTTCTGCTCGTATTAGGACTCCAGCAGGTAAGGGATTGATAACTTCCAGTCGGGAGATATCGGCTACTGGCAGAGGTTCGTCTTGGGGAGGTGGATGATTGATATGTTGAGGTTGATGGGGTTGATCGACAACTGAACTCCGCTCCTCATGAGGTGGCATATACCCCGACGGGCTACCAGCTCCGTAGGTGTAGCGGTTTTCCGCCCCTGGCGAGGTGACTGCCATCTTCTGGAACTGTGAATTTAGAACAGAGCCCCCATTTGGGCTGTCGACGACCCCTAGGGCGATGCTATTCGCTTTATAGCTCATAGTGGCCCTCTTCCATTCCTCCACGGGGGGCAATTCGCCACGGTCAATTAGGTCATCTAGATCCGTGATAGCCTGTCCCGTAAGCGGATCTCTCACTTCCAAGAAAGAAGCAGGGATCAAACCCGGGCCTCCGAGCTTCCCAATGGGCTTAGCAACGAACCATTCTCGATTCGAATGCGCAACAACCGAGATAGCATCTCCAGCTTTTGCGTCCAGCTCGTCCGGCCGTTCCGCTTGAAAGTCGTGTTGAACCACGGCATAGAATACTGGTGTCGCCTTTGGGGATGTTGGATGATTCGAATAGCGAATGGCTTGTGGTGGCGAGACTGGACCGGAAATTCTAGCTCCTGGTCCCGCTGTAGATATAACACGTTGTCTAAGGAGTTTGGTGATATCATTTGTTAACAACGAACGAGCGAAAAACCGTATCGTCGCCAATCTAGGACTCACGCGGCGTTGGCTTTATCAAAGCCTTCGAACATCTCTCGAGGAACAAGACCTCTGGCTCCTGTGACAGGATTATGGGCTTCATAGTAGTCGCTTCCATTCGTGTGCGAGACATCACGGATGACATAGAAGAAATCACCCTTGGTGAACGACAGCTCCTGAGGCGCAGACGCACGGTAGCTGCTTAACGCCCTGATGACCTTTTTAGGAGGAACTGTGGCAGATACGGGTTTGCTGAGGGTCGGAAGAGTTTGGGGATTATATGCAGCATTGGCCGGCGCCGTCTCCTTGGCCGAGCGTCGGAATCCTAGAGAGGACTTCATGACCGCTCAGAATGTCCTGAAGGGTGAAGAAATATTTAAGAAAATCACCGCAACAGTGGGCGAGATTCTGTGAATGAGGGTCGGCGGCAAGAGTGGCAGGGCGTAGTTGTAGTGTGAGGAGACAAGTGCTACCAAGCTCGGAAGGAAGCATTGACAGAACAGGCGTCTGCCCAGGCATACGAGTCACGGGAAACAGGCTTGACAGGCTCCAAGAGCAGTTAAAGTCTTCAATCATCATGTACATTCGCAGCTACAGACCGTGCTACACGAGCAAAAGCAGTCCCTTTTGGCAGTCTCAATCGGCGGGGCGAGCGTACGGATCATACCCGCATAAGGTTTGTCAAAACGCAATACTCTTTTGTATAGACTCATAGGCTCGAACGAATGGCATCCCCTTTCAGTGGCCAGGACATACGTGTGGGTCGTGATCTAGTTTAACTCCTCCAAGTTGGCATTCTTCCCATCTGCGGCCGTGTCTGGCACATCAAAGGTTTCAACGAGATCCGGTACGTCGTCATCATCTTCACCCTCTTTTGCCGCCGCAGCTGCCCGTTGTTGGCCTTGTTGAAGGGCTTGATACGACTCGGCCAATTTGCGAAGCGATGCAAGCGAATCCGGTCCAAGTTGATTGAGAATTCCGGGTACGAGCTCTGTGAGCTCTTTGACATGTCCGGTTCCGTACACGGCGAATGTGTTTGCAGCGGGTGCGCCATGAACTATATTTGACGAAAGGAGATGGGTCAAAGCAAGAGCGAAAAGGTAAAAAGAACAAGAGCAGACATGATATTGATGTGTCAGAAAGAGTTGTTATGAAAACGCACAGATGGTCACTCACCCTTGGGCGCGCTGAAATGCAAAACATTTCCGTCTTCCTTGAACATGTTAAGTTCTTCCACGCCAGGAATCGGTTGCATATTCAGCTTTTTTAAAGCAGCTTGCAGTTTTCTATCGTCCTGTCCACCGCCAGCCTTCGCCTTGCTCACAACCTTGCGACGTGGGGTTCCCTTGCCACCTACAACGACCAAGATCACCATTGACCAGTATCAACATCATCGCATGTCATTCGTGAACATCATTCATGAGATTAGGGTCATCCCAGACACATTCACGAGATTTCCAGGAGTAGAAAAACAGAGAAAGTCAGCGATGTTCACGAGACAGCAGCATGTACAGATATTCCAAAGGTTGTAGAAGGAGAAGAAGAAAGTAATAGACGTACCGATCCGACTCGCGGCAGCCTGCGATTGCAGCTTTGCCAATTTTGCAGCGTCGACCGGCATGTTTATCGATCAAATAGAGCGAATACTCGATTGAAACACGACCACAGCAAAGACGCTGGACGTTGTTCTCGGCTTTCGTGCGTGGCTACGTCCAACCCCTTCAATGTTTGTATATATTTGGGCCCCTAAGCTCAGCGCTCGACCACAATATTTCTTGTCAATATAGGACGATGCAGTCAATGCTGAAATAAAATACCAAAGAATACAAGTTATACATCTCAGAGCATCACATTAGCAAGCAATTAGTCGTCGCTGAGGTTCTTGTACTCAAACCTGAAATCGCTCTTCCTTCTCACACACCAACTACCTTCCCAATCAAAGTAGAGATATTGACCTTGCTCATACTCATCGGTGACCTCGTCGGGCTTCGCGTGTCGCTGGAACCATGTTAGGAACTTGATGTGGAATCGCCAAGCTTGTTTCTTCAATTCTTGAGCCGCCATCCATTGTTGATACGTCCCAGGCATATAGTAGAACACCCAAAATAATGTTTCGACGTCGAGGCGTTCAAAGAATTCCGGCGATGATAACAATGGGAGGACCTGTTGTGGATAATAGGAAGGAGTTTGCATCGGGTTTCGTGTCACATGGTATCGTGGCCTAGAAACCGTTGAGAAATGCCATTATATTGTAACTCGCACAAACCAACCTTTCCGCATCACGTGCCTGCGGCATCGAAGGCGACATGGTATCCAGCACCTCTTTCACCTGTTCCGTATCCTTCATACGGTCCGGACCTGTTCATAAGAAGGGGCACGAATTGTAAGCAATCAACTTCTCCACGCCAGCGTTGTAGACCAATGGCTTACCCTTCAGTCCCACAGATCTGAAACTGGACATGAGATCGGAGAGAGTTGCAGCAAATTTGGGTGGTTGCTGAGATTGTGCCGTGCTTTGAGGTCCACGGTCATCATGTCCATTGGTCGATACATTAGGAGAGGCAGCTCCGGTCGTTCCAACGTAGGGTGAGCCGCTCGGGCCTGATGTATTGTTCACATTCTGTTCTTCCCCAGGCTTGATCACCCTAGATGTATTGGTATTGGTTGCCAGGGATGCATCAGGTTTAACAGTGAGGGTTGACGCATTTCCGATTTCCCTAAGACCGTTGAGGGCCAGACCTGGCGGTGCAGACGTAGAAGATGTTGCACTAGGGAGAAACCCTTGTAGCGTGTAGGCTGCATGTGCGGGGATTTGCTCGGGTTGGGATGCTTCCGCACGAACGACGTGTGGTGAAGCTAGAGGTAGAAGCAACTTCAGTATAAAAATAACAACCATAATCCAATTTATCACAATAGTTACCTGAGACTTCTGCCACCGAAACCTCTGGACTGGCCAACGACATACTAGTGACACTCGGAGCACTTGGTGCACTCGGCGCTCGATAGCTTTCAGATAGCGATAGCTGCCCGTTGTTAACACCACCAGCGCCAACACTGCTTGCTGTATCTCCTTGTCTCATGGCAATAGGTGAGGCTGCTGCAGAAGGAGCCACGCTGGACGCGGCGCGTTCCGATGGCGAGATCGGTGCGACCTGCTCCGATGCTGGCGTGGTTTGCTTACTCTGTGATCCAGTAGTAGTATTAGTCGTCAATGGTGGTGCAGTAGATTGTGTGATAGCTGGCGGTGAGGGAGCATGAGCTGGGAATGAGGAAGAAGGGCTCGTGGTTGTCGCAGAACCACTTGGTGCGGGTGTATCCTTGATTGCTGCCGGTGCCGACGTAGCTGGACTCGAATGTGCCACAGCAGTCGACGTGCCTAACGCCGCTGCATCTGCATATCTTAGTGTCGGCATGGGAGCCCTCGGTGCTGATCCACTGCCTTTAACGACAGTCGCCATCGGCTGTTGGGCGAAGTTCGTTGTTGGGAGTGGTGGTTTCGGTAATGAAGCAGCCAGAGCTGTATTGAACTAGCATGAGCGGTGTACAAGAGAAAAGGAGAGAACACACCTTCTGTAGGTTTTGTAGAAGAGCGAGCGCGTGCTATTAGAAGACTGAGGGCAAGTTTTAGGTCCAATATAAATAACTCACGTCTCGGAGCTGCAATTTTCTTGCTTGAGATCTTTAAGGTATCCGTTCAGCATGGCGGACGAGTCTGCTGTATCATGAGAAATGCTTACCTCGTCTCGCGATTCCTCTTCCTCCGCTGATTTCAGAGATTTTCTTGGTGCGGCACGAGGCGGTGGCGGGTCTACGGAAAAGGGGAGGTTGAATATCGTAGTATTTAAGAAAAGATCTGCACCGACCATCGTTTTCTGCATCCGAAGCAATGGTGCTCTCGTCGAGATCTGGTTCCACAAAGTTCTCCAGGTTGAGCTCCGCATATACACCATCATCGTACTCAAAATCCTCCTCCTGCAGGGATGGTAAGCACTCAGAATCAGAAACTCAACACGGTGAAGGAACGTACAGTGTTCATTGTCACGAAGAAATCTACGTCCTCTTTGACCTTCTCCACATCTTCCACTTGCAAGCTCGTATTTTCGACCAGCCGTAATATTATCTCCAGTTGACTTATGTGCCAATTTCTTCTCTCGTTCTGTAGCTCCAGTAACTCTGTTCTCGCCTGGCCAGCCTCTCCCGCCTTGCCTTTCTTCTTCGCACCCGCCTGTAGTGTCTCCAATTCTGCTTCAGCTGTTTCCACCTGTTGCTGTAACTCTTCCACTTTGCCCTGTAGCCATTGAGTGAGAGCGAGACGTTGCTGTTCCTTTGGGTCCATCTTCGAATGCGAAATGAGGCCAACGGTGGAATACTGTTTCGTCTTCATCTCCTTCTCAATCACCTTGAACTTTTCCATTTGCTGTGATACAGAGCGCCACGATCAGCATAGCACACATAAGAACACGTTCCGAGGAACGCAAGCGCATAGGCGGGGTTGACATACCACTTCGATGAGCCGTCGGTGTTCCACTATAGGCGCTTTGTCCTTGATATCAGACGCTGTTTGCCATGTCTTGAGTTGATCTCGTAGCCGCTGCAGCTTCTTGATCTGCGTCTTCAAATCCGCCTCCTGTTTCTCCTTCTGCGCGGCTGTACCGGCCGAGTTCATCTTGTCCTCGATGTCCTCAAAGTTTTCTATCCCCTCTTGAATCTTCTTAAAGGTGCGGTCCATCTCCGCTGTTGTGGTTTGAAGTGTACATTATTAGCCCATTGAGTATAACACCAATTGGAGGAAGAGAAAGAACGTATAAGACATTATACGAACCTTGGAGCTTTCGTGCTGCCATTGTGAGCGGTCGAGGATGCTCGTTGGCAAATAAGTAGTGGTGGTGGTAGGGGTTGTGAAAGGGGGTCAAGTGGTACCAACCTTGGAATGCGATCACGACCAGTTATAATCCCGATTCTTTGTGTTCTTACGTGGAAACTTCTTAGAACGCTCAATTTACATCATTGAAAGCCTCCGCAGATCGCATAGGGACTCGGTCATCTCCGAGAACTGGCAGCATTCCGACGTTGCGACGCTTTAGAAGAGCAGCAATCTCAGGATATTTGTGGTTGTATCTTAATTTCATCTTTCTTCAGCATGCCACTCCATCCCTTCTCGCCTGTTAAGATCCCAGCCGTGGCCTCGCATTAGCATGGGGCGGCGCCCAACTACTTTGACGTTGGAGGGAAAAACAGAATGAGACATTTATCGCATCCAGTATAGTGATCGCTCGGCGCTCATTCTTTTCAGTTCGTGGATCTCCTTTGACGTGTGGTTGTTACCTTTAGGCACATAGGATAACTTGCGAATATCCTGTGCTGCAATAGATCACAACCAAATCGTCTATTTTCTTGGTATCGTCCGAGGTTATCTGGGCTGAGACCCGCCCTCACGCGAGGTTTGACCCCTATGATGCTTCTTACCACGACCAGGCCCGTCGGATCGCCATGGACTGTAATTTTGAGTGAACCTCAGAATATAAAAGTAAGGTTGCATCTTGATTTCATCGTACTATTTGACACTGCGAAACGACTTATTCACTTCTGGCCACTGCCATTGGTCGCACTGCGTCGGAGACTTAGAGATTAGAGCTCTTGTTGACGAGACGCTTCTGGGCCTCTTCAAAGTTGATGACGTGCCAGATGGCCTCGAGGTACTATATTGGTGGCGGTATGTCAATTGGGAGGAGTGGGGCAACTAACGAGAAATAAGATACGCACGTCAGGCTTGACGTTCTTGTATTGAAGATAGAAAGCGTGCTCCCAGATGTCAACTCCGATGAGAGGGACTGCGTCTACAGTAGACGAGGAGAGGATTCCCCATTAGGATGAGAGGTACGTTTAATGATAGGCTCATCGAGTGGAGGATGAATGAATGAGGACATACTGATCACTGGGTCCTGATTCGGCGTGGTGGTGATGGCAAGACGTCCGTTGTTTTCCAACACCAACCATCCCCATCCAGAACCCTGGATGCCAATGGTAGCAGCGTTGAACTCCTTCTTCATATTATCAAGCGATCCGAAATCACGATCGATGGCTTCTGCGAGTGGACCAGGCTTGAGGACGCCTCCACCCCAGCCAGCACTGGAACCGTAGCCAGATTCAGAAGCGGCTGGGGCAAGATTCTTCCAAAAGAGGGAATGATTGATGTGACCTGAACAGATAAATCAGAATACAGATCAACGCGAGTAGAGAGAGAATATCAGATGCGAGGGAAGGAGGAAGTTCGAGAACCTACGCACCACCACCGTTAAACTTGATCGCGGCCTGAAGAGCAATACGTTCTTTGGGAGTAGGTGCCTTCGCGTAAGACCCTTCAGCTGCGTTGAGGCCGTTTACATAGGTTTGATGATGCTTTTTATGATGGAGTTCCATGATCTCCTGGGAGATGTAGGGCTCCAGCGCGTTGTAGTCGTATGGAAGAGGCGGGAGAGTCTGAAGGGAGAATATCAGGAATATCGAAGACGATTTCCAAGCATGCCTACATGGGACATTGTGGATGAGTTCAGGATGTGGTTTGCGCAACTGGGCGTAATGGGAAGGGACGACCATGATGGCCTTGCTTAGACAATCATTCGCGTCATCCTAGCTTCGCAATGCACCAGCGACCACTTATTTTTTTGGGGAATTTCGAGAACGACGAGGGAGGGCTCAAGGTTCGCGGTGTTCGGGAAGTCGAAATATTGGCACGGTGGCTTCCAATAATTTAATTATTCACCGTCGTCATATTGCAATGCGTGCTGCGCCCAGTCCCTTGTGGAATCCGCGGCGGTGTCACCCAAAATTCGCTGGCGCTGGAAACGGTCGGCCACTGGTGGGAAATCTGGTTTCAAAATTATGTTTGAAAATCGAGAAAATCATCTAGAAATGTTGGAGGGGCCATTGAGAATATTTTGCAAGGATTGGGGCAACGGAGCCACCTGATTGGTCGGCAGCGTGTCCATTTCGGGTGATCGTATGTTTTATGTTTTTTTGGCGGAGGGCGGGCCCATCGAAGTTGTTGCTTCAACTTTGGACTCTGCCATTATAGACGGTGGTTGACGGACACCGGAGCTGAGCTGTAGAAAACTGCTGTTGAAGACTGCTGTTGACTGCTGCTGACTGCTTTGTGTCTCTTCTTTCACCTTTTCTCTATTCCCCCCTTTTTTTCACTTCTTATTCCCTTCCCCCTCCCCCTCGAATGCCGTTTACAACACGCACGTCGCGCAGGGGTTCACGCCCGCTGCTTGCTCGATGGCGCCAGGCTGCAACCGGTCCTTCCTCATCGCTCTCGACGTCGGCCGCGACGTCGAACGGTGAACGAAAGTCCGCCAGCAAAAGAGCCGTCCGCCTCATGTCCTTGCTGCAGCGTATCCCGCTCTTTACCCACATCGTCGTGCTTGGTCTCGCCCTCTACGGTCCTACCCAGGCCCAGTACTACGTCGGATTCGTCTTCTTCATGCTCCACATCGTTCTCATCAGCAGCCAGTTCAGAACAGCCTACGGAGTGATCAGGTCCGTGACCCTCCCATCACTTTCTTCCCCTCTGTTTCGACTGCCGTTAAGGCTTCTCACGGCGCGCGCGCGTGCTCGTTGCTTTGTTGTTCGCCTTCGACTCAATGCTTACATAATCCCTTTATCTGCAGATGTTTGTACTTGATCCGTATTCACAACAGCACTAACTGGTGGAATTACTACGTCGAGCATGCGAAGGATGCCCATCCCTCGGCCCTTGAGACGCATCACACGCCTCGCACGCTCCCTCACTTGATCGTCATTCCCTCGTACAAGGAATCAATGGCTACTCTCACCCAAACACTCTCGATTCTCGCTTCTCACCCTCTTTCCAAGGCGACTTACAAGGTCTGTCTTGCGATGGAGGAACGCGAGCCCGGCGCCCGTGCAAAGGGCGAGTCTCTCCGGGCCCAGTATCAGGACCGATTCCTCGATATTTCCGTCTCTATGCACCCTGCTGGTTTGCCTGGAGAGGTTCCAGGCAAAGGAAGCAATGTTGGTTGGGGTGCTCGCTGGCTCGTCGAACGCGAATTCATGCTGGCCGACTTTGACGACGACGATGATGAAGACAGGACGACTCACTCGCGCTCTACGACCATTCCAGATGGCATCTTGACCGTTATGGACGCAGATACCGCTTTTTCCTCGGATTATTTCTTGACCGCAGCCGTCAAATATCTTTTGCAAACCCCTGAGACCCGCGAACGCATGATGTTCGTTCCTCCTATTATCTTCGACCGTAATCAAGCAGATGTACCAGGAATCACCCGTATCACCGATATTATGTGGTCTGCAGTGTAGGTTGCTTCGGCTGTTCTCATTTCCCACCTATACTAACCTGCGGCCCTGCAGTGGCATCGGTGGCATCTACCCATCTTCCCTTGTCAAGGTCCCCACGTCCGCCTATTCCGTCTCGATCGGCCTTGCCGTCTACGTTGGTTTCTGGGACACTGGACCAGAAGCCATTGGTGAAGACATGCACATGTTCTGCAAATCGCTTCTTGATACCCGTGGCCACGTGCGTTTATTTTCTTTTATTTTCCCTTGTATCAGCGTGCAGGTGTTGATCCGACTTCTTCGCTTCTTCATTCATTCGGCCCACAAATTGGCTCATACAGCTTCATGTCGAGACCATTTACGCTCCGGCTAGCCAGTGCAATGTCATTGGTCCACGTCCGCAATTTGGCACTCAATCTAAATGGGCTCGTTTCTTTGGCGACAGCCACGCTCGCTGGACGCAAGGTGTTCGCCACTTGTGGGGTTCATTAGGTACGCATAGCACCTTCGTTTACTCGCCCACTCATTAATGATCTTGAATAGACACCGCTTACGTTTGGAGCCGCTTCTTGATGAGCGACCTCGGTGTCTCGAGCCAGCGTGAAGCGGAAAATCGTTTGGCTCGTCTCGAAATGCGCAAGCTCATTCAACAGGATAGGATCACTAATGCAAATAATGGCTATGATGGCGTCGATCGATATGCAAGCGATTCCGACTATCAGGCTAACGACTACTTTAGCCGCGCGAAGACTACCACCCGCGTCCGCCTTCAGGTCCGCACTGATGAGAATGGCGAGAGCGAGTTCTTCAGAAAGAAAGGAAGCAACCCCCATATCCCCGGTCGACATGTCTCTCGTATGCCTGCCTGGGCCGCGAGTCCCGGAATGATTGACACCGAATCCTCTGCCAGCTCGTTCGTATCCGGTGATACCAGCCCACCTTCGCCAATCGATACTCAGTCCGACTACTCGTTCTCCTCTGTTGGTGATGACGGTTCGCCCACGAATGTCGAAGTTCGCCCGGCACCTGTCGTTCGCGCGAAGCACCCTCGTGTGACGGCCAAGAGTGGTAGCGCAATTCGTGAACGCGGCGCCACTTCCACCTCTGTTCCTGTCCCTGGTCAAAAGAAGACGGACCGCACCCGCTGGCTCCCGATCTTGATCTTGCTCGTTCGGTTGTATGAGGCACACTTGATGATCGGGCACTTCGTTATCCTGGTCTCCATCATTGTGTTCTGGCCACCCCTCAGAGATTTGTTCAAGGGTACATACGTCTTCTCTACCCCCAAGGCCGATTTCTGGAACTGGTCCGTCATCGAAGACCGCTGGAGCTGGAAGGACAAGGATCGAGTTCTCAACACTGCTATCGAACTCAGTTGGCGAATGGGCGTCTTTGGTTTCTTCTGCACGATCGTCATCTGGATCTACCACGACCGGTACCATATGGAGGCATGCAAGCGATGGACCAGACAAAACCCCGTATGTTACTTCTTTGTTTAAACCATTCTGTTATTCAGTTACTTATAACAACTCTCATAGTCTGCTTCAAAGGATAGCGAGAAGAACATTGAAACGTTCGGAGCTGACACCAGCGCCGGTTTCGATCCCTTTGACCTCGGACTTCGACCCAGCCCATTCTCTGAACGCAAATTGCCCACTTGCCTTTACGAGTACGTTGCGATGCCCGGAGGTTTAGTCTTCGGCGCCATTCCACTCCTCTACTCCCAGTTTTGCCACTTGTGGACGAACAAGCTCGCGTACACGGTCAGCGCGAAACCGACGGTTGCGCCGGTTACCACTAAGGAACTCAGGGAGTAGAAAGACGGAGTGGATTTGACATAGAACGGTGGAGAGACTCCACCTGACAAGGCTCGATCATGGACTATTACGACGGATGCGCTATTTGTTTACATTCTCAACTTCCTTTTTTTTGTTACAATCGACAAATCAAAAACGGGATGGGATTCAGATTCCCGAACGACTCGTAGTGGGTCATGTTTGCAAGTGAGCAGAAGAGGAGGATTGGAGGAGATGGATCAAGTCATACTCGTCGTCGCTCGCTTTGCACCTCTGAAACTATATCAAAAACGCCACATTATCATCACCTGTCGCCACACAAAACGAAAATGACTTGTATTCATTCACTCAATCTTTCGATCCTCATTTCCTCGACCCACTTGATTAGTTCTGGCATCGATTCCATACCGTTCCATTTATACACCAACTAATTCCCCGCCGAAATTCCATCGCCACAAGACGACCACATAATCAACGATCTCAACCCAACAGAAAACACTAAACAGACGCAACTTTTTCCCTTCATCGTTCTCGCACTACAAATACGTCTCCCTGCGAACTTTGAATCTTCTTGACAGTTTCTTTCCCAAGGAACACTTCTTTTTTCATTTCTTTTCCTACTTCGTTTTTTATATCCCACTTTCTCTTCCCCACACCAACAACCGTTATTTTCAGCGGTTCCTTTCCCCCCTCCGTTCGATATTCTTTCTTCGACCTGATCCATATTCGCTCGCTTAGTTGCCCACGCACCTCACGCGCCCGCACACACACGCACGCAGTGGCTAGCTGTTTATTCTCGCAGCGCGCACATGTCTTGCACTCTTCCACGACGGAGGGTCTATCATCTGATAGCTTGCACCTCGTACAAAGTACGAGAGGACACCGGTTGTGGACCATTGTGCGAGGTCAAATAGTGTCGTCGTTGACGTTGCTGTCTCTACCTCCCTCTCGCTACTACTTAGATGAAGCCCTGTGTGCGTGTGTAGTTGCGTGCGATGTTGGGGTGGGTTCTGTCCTTATAACTCTCTGGGTCGGTTGTTGATTTTGTATCTGAATCGAGCGGCTTTGGAACACTACTCGTATGACTTCTTCTGTGAGGATTAAACATGCTCTTCCGCAAGGAATGTGGAGGACTGAGCGCGAACTCTACACATGCGTGAGGCTTCCAAACATGACCAAACAAAACGACCGAGCGACTTCAACTTGAACTCGAGCCCTTAGTCACCTTCTGGCGAACTCACATCCAATAATCACAACCCGATGAGTAGCTACGTCGCTAAGGGAGAAAAGGATTACGATGCGGCTGGAGCGCCGTTGACGGCGAAGATTCACAAGATTCGGATCACGCTCACGAGCAGCAACGTCCGAAACTTGGAAAAATGTACGTTTGTTCTCTCAGATGAAATCGGTATTTTGATGCTGATGGTATATATTCTTTCCTTCAATGTTTTGTATGGTATTCGGGCATGAACTCGCTCTCTCTCTTCTCGAAATCGACATATGCCTACGCGTGGCTCTGTGTCTGGGATTGTAGTCTCCACGGATTTGATCAACCGCGCAAAGGACAAGGAACTGCGTGTCAAGGGACCCGTCCGATTGCCCACAAAGGTCCTCAAGATTACCACCCGCAAAACGGTACGCTTGCTGTTCCCTTTCATCTTCGTCGTCGTTATTGTCACCATTATATTCTGTCCCAACTCGTCCTTACAACTGACTGACTGATAACACTATGGCCACTTAAACCTCGTTTCGTTCGTGTCCTTTGACATTGGATGGATATATAGCCTTGCGGTGAAGGTTCAAAGACCTGGGATCGTTATGAACTCAAGATCCATAAGCGGTTGATCGACCTCCACTCGTCGAGTGAGATCGTCAAGCAGATTGTGTGTATCTGGCTCTATTCTCCGTCCCTTCTCGCCGTTAATGATCTTCTCTTTCCTAAGACCTCAATCTCTCTGGAACCCGGTGTGGAGGTCGAAGTCACGATTGCTTCATAAATTGCCCCTCGTTGTCCCTCATTTCTAGGCATGAATGACAGTCCATGTCCTTGATTACTTAACTACATCGTACAGAGGTGAATAAAAGCCCAGCCAGAACTTAAACCAGAATCCGCTTGCCCTTTCTGGTTGCTCTGATCATAGAAACGAGCACGAAGAGGAAGCTGTACTGAGCGACCAGTCTCCATAGCAGGCTTCGTCCAGTAACGCTCGCTAAGAATTCCCGTCTCCATCCTCTCATAAATAATTTGATAAATTTGCGGAGTCGAGCGAGACGTTGGGCTAGTGCCTGTGGAGATGCAAGAGACGGCCCGGCTCGTGATTGCGGATGGAGTGGTTCCTGGGTGAACAAGATGCTCACTGGACCGCGACATGCGGGACAGGAAGGAGATGAAGTTTGCAATGCTGCCAAAGTATTGTTGTTCGAGGCTGCGAATGGAGTGCTAGAAGAGGAGGAGGAGGAGGGTGACGAGGATGAAGCATTCATGATCATGAGCAAGGATCGGGATTGGGATGGTGCTCTAGGTGTCGGTCTGACGGTGATTGATGTTTGCCCTCGGGAGAGTGTCTGCTGTTGAGAGGGAGGCGGTGGGTAGATGAGAGAAGAGAGAATGTGTTCGAAACCTGCGGCTTGTAGAATGGACTTGATCCATGCCTTTTGTTGGGTTGCCCTTCTTTTTCCTATTCGTTCCATCTCTGTTGGATCTTCGTACACAACGGTGACCGGCTCCAAAAAGATACGTTGATGTTGTTGTCTATAGGCTTCTACCCATCTATATTCTTATATCAGGAGACAGTCGAGCCAGCTGCCTTTCACTTACTGCAAGAAGCATTCCCGGTGCGCTAGGTGCTTGTGAGGGGCGTTGATACAAAACTCCTCTAGTGGCCCGAATGATTCCGTTCGATGAAAGAATTGTTCATTTCTAGAGCCATTGCCATTCACCGACTCCAATGTGGTG
The DNA here is from genome assembly GCA_019627685.1 of Serendipita sp. 399. Taxonomy (NCBI): domain Eukaryota; kingdom Fungi; phylum Basidiomycota; class Agaricomycetes; order Sebacinales; family Serendipitaceae; genus Serendipita; species Serendipita sp. 399. The sequence goes on along the minus strand of WSTO01000073.1, from coordinate 19,067 downwards.
GAGGCCAGAGAGCTAATTGACTGTGCCATGGGATCGTTTTCTTCTGAACCAATACCCGAACAGATAAGACATTCAATCTCCTCTTCTTCTTCGTCATTCTCCATAGGTAGCTTTGCAGGAGCGCCCTTAGGAACCACTCGACCGAGAGTCAATCTCCTTTGGGCCAAGCGATGTCGACGCCACAACCGGATCCAATGAAGGATTGTCACTTTGTTCGACTCTTCCCAGAGTGTTGCAAAGAGTATTGTGAAGGCCACTTTGACCCATGAAATTCCTCTTAGACTCTGCGCGTTAAAGGAAGCCGGCACGGGAACGGTAGCCGATATAGGGGTAAGAAGGAACGGGAGAAGCGGTTTGATTTGAATTAGTTTGAATATGGCTAGCGCGCTCTAGGTTATCCTCAATCAGCCTGCCATAATCGGCCTTAGGGAGAAGGATGTACCAATAAATCCAAACCTGCCAACGCAGCCTTTTCTCCATGATCCAAATCACGACTGGAACGTGTAAGCCAGTATATAAAGTTGGCTCTCCAGTTGTCTGAGCTAGGCGAATCGACTGAAGAAGAGGTGCTCGAGGGAAGATCCGCGAGGACGAGAAGGAGCGCGTTCCTCAGCTGCGCAGAACCTTCTATCCATGCTGAAAGGGAGATTGAGAGAAGACCGAGCTTTGATGATGAGCCAAGTGAAGACATGCAGCAGCTACGGGCTGCGGCAGAGTTCAAACTTTGGACCTGCTCGTCTCCACCTATGATCTTGCTAGAGGTGCGTCAACGAACACGATATCGGTAGATAACGCTCATTGTATACTCTAAAAGTCCCACAACGTCGTCATTCAAAACACGTTGAATGATAGATTCTCAAGGTGAGTATTGCGAGCTGTCTAGCTTAGGGCACTATCCACTAACGATGGTGCAACACGCGAAGACCTGGATCAATAGATGTTGTATTCGTCGACTTTGATGGGGTTCGTTTTCGCCTGTCGACGCCACAGAGCAAGGAGGTCATCATTCTCTCGATGAACATTCGATGCTGGGATGAACTTGTAAAATACGGGGTCACAGACATTCTTCAGCGTGAATACGGATCACGGATGATGCCTCAGCCCGAAGCAGATTACCATGTCAGCCTGGAATATGCAATTGATTCCCTCCCGCCTGCTGGTGGTAGGCCCTCTCTTGTGGTTGACCGTATCGTTGCATTCCTGATCAGCCCACTAACAGATGAAAGAGATGCACTCATCAAATCTGCCTCTTTATTGAAACGAAATGCTCTTGCCGCACCATTCGAACGCGCATTCGCAACTCAAAAGACGCTCGAAAGTTCAGCTTCCATTGATATGCCAGGAGAGCTGATGGAGATCCATTATCGCGATGAAGAAGCTATATATATTCAAGCGGCGAATGATCGTGTGACGGTAGTCTTTTCAACCATATTCAAGGATGAGACGGACCGTACCTTCGGCAAGGTCTTCCTTCAGGTACGATTGTTTCTTCACTATTGAGGCTTATTGATTCTGTTGTGTAGGAATTTGTGGACGCAAGGCGCCAGAATACGGCAATGCAGCATGCGCCACAGGTTTTGTATTCTAGCAGAGATCCACCCCTGGAGATCCGTAACGTCTCAAACTTGAAGCGATCAGATGATGTTGGTTACGTTACATTTGGTAAGATCAGAGCAGCGGCCCGACGATCATAAGCTTACTGCCACAAAGTGCTATTCCCTCAACATTTCGCCAATCCAGACCGCATGCAATCAACCATATCCCACATCCAGCTCTTTAGGGACTACTTGCACTACCATATTAAATGCTCCAAGGCGTACATGCATAGTCGAATGAGAGCTCGCGTTGCAGAGTTCCTCAAAATTCTTAACCGGGCGAAGATGGAGAACAAAGAAATCGAAAGGAAGACAGTCACGTTTGTATCAATTGAATTTATGCAAGTTCGTTCGGCTAATGCATTCTCACAGCGGGCGTACACTAGTCCAACGGTAGAGAGGTGTAGATGTATACGGTAGAGTACTTGGTAACACGAAACCTACGGAAATAAGGCAATAAATGAAAGAAACCGTTACGAGACAAACAAAGATGATAGGTTAATCAATACACGAATGCCTCTGATGGGCGACGCGCAAATCTATGCGGTCGGATCCCAACATGCTCCATGATCTTACCCCTGAGACCAGTCCTAGAGCGCTCACTCCCCCTGCCGGAAGATTTCGAGAAGATGACGACTTTTCCTTTCGCGCCAGCTCGACCAGTCCTGCCTGCTCGATGAATAAAGTCGACCATGCTTTGGGGCTCGTCGACGATGAATACATATCGCACTGACTCACTAAAGTCGAGACCGCGAGATAACAAAGAGGTCGTCACGAGTATGCGCGGCGCTGATTCGTCAACCTCTTGAGTGGAGGCTTTCGTGCCCGATTTTCGGTTGCCCCCTGGTAGTGATGATGGCGATGGAGTCTTGAGGAAGGATTCGATGGCCTTGTCGCTGTTCTTGGATCTCTTTCCACCATCCAATTGGCGAATGAGCGAGATGGCCGGAATCCCATGTTCAGTGAGATATTGAACTAGTCCTTCGACTTTCGATGATTTGTTGCAGAATACGAGTACTTTTGATCTTTCTCCCGAGCCACTGTACTGCATCGAGTCCTCTGAGAACACCGCTTGAAGACGCTGTGCAATGTTTGCTGCACGATTACCGCCAATGTACGGTACATGCTCCGCGAGAATCGACTTGGGGAGGTGGTGAAGCTCTATGCTTGTTAAACGTTCCATTGTAGGGTAATTGGTGGAAACATAGTGATCCAAAGACTTGGGGATTGTGGCGGTCGTAAGAACGAGATTGAAGGGATAGGCAGAGTCTCCTGTTTGGGGTCCTTGTCCCACTTCGGAGGAGGACTGGCCACGCTTTGCGGCGGCGATATCATTGAGCAAAAGCTCAGTGGTTTGGACGAAATCAGAGCCGTATACGACATCCGCTTCGTCCATGACCACCCAATCCACTTGAGAGAGGTCCATTGTGGGGTTCCAACCCGGCGGGTTGAGTCGACCTAACTGCTTAGCATTCTCCGGTCCATCTTTCTCCCATGGATTTCGTTCCATCAGTTTTTCGAGCTCGTCCCGCCATTGACGACCGCGGGACAGATCGAGGACGCGAGCGGTCGTTCCGACTACAATATCGATCGGCCGTTGTTGGTTTCCTATCACGAGCTCTGGCGCATCCTCCCTCAATAGCTGGAACTCTCCCGACGTGCTTGGAAGCGGCAAATGCTTGAGGTCCATTTCGTCCGCATCGGAGGCCTTCACGCCCTTGTTTTCCTGTGACAGACACAAGACTCTCAGTTTAATGTGATGGCAGAGGCCCTTTGCAAACCGAGAGAGTTGTCTTGACAGCTCGTGAGTCGGTGCGAGGATGAGGCCCTTAGGAGCGTATAAAGGACGAGGTGGGGCGTCAGGATTTTCATCCATGGATTTGAGTTCCTTCCATTTGATGGAGTGCAACATTGGAAGCAGGTAAGCAATACTCTTCCCGCTTCCAGTTTGCGACGCGAGAAGTGTCATGGACTGAGATGGATCCTTCTGTGCTAACGGGGAAGGGTCTAGGAGGCGTGGATTTCGCTTGAAGAAATGGGAGAGGGATAACCGCTGGATTTCTGTCGGAGTCACTTGATGGCCAAGGTTATCCGCCAAGGATTCGAGAAGTCCCGTGTTAAGAGGGACAGAGGAGAATTCGGTCACGTTGTTGGCTAGTATACTACTCTCTGTGTGCGGGAGCGTGTCCCGCGTCGGTTGAGGTCGTTCTGCTCGCCTTTTCGATCGTTTCGAGTTGGTTGAAGGTCTTGAACTCTCTGGTGCCGTGAAATCGTCCACTCCTGGTATAAAATCTCCGACTTCTGCGGGAGCGAGTCAATTTAAAGACGTTGTAGAGGAAGGAACTACGCACTCTGGTAGTCTGTAGCTAATAAATCCCCGTCTCTCTCCGAGCTGGACTTCTTGCCGCCTTTCGTAGATGCTCGACTCCCGTTTGAACTCTTCTGCCGGCTTGCAGCCTGGTGTGTCTTCCCGTTTGTACCTGGGGAAATGTCGACCCTTCTTTTATGGCTTTTCTGCTTGCTCTTTTCTAAATCAACTGTTGGAATTGGCTTTGCCAGCCTTCGCTCCGATCCACCTATCGCAACATTGGCTGAGTTACGACCACTAGCGTATTGTCATAGAACCTACCAGGTACAGTAGGATTTTTCATCTTCTGCATTTGCTTTTTCATCCTGGCCGCTCGTATATGCTCCGGGTTTCGTTTTCCGCCTTTCGCGGTCGAAGACGATGTATGCAATGAAGAATGCTGGTTGTAAAGCACAGAAGAAAGCAAAATTTCGTTTTTCGTGACTCGTAAGAGCTGTAATGATCGTGGAAGAAGAGATGCCATAGCGAAGTTGGTTCCAAAATATTTGAATAGGGCCTCGACTTCCTTTCCTAACCTCTTTGTGGCCTTTGCCTAATAAATACGAGTTAAATGGAGAAACTACCACTCCCTTTGGAGAGTTACACACGATATGGACGTCAGATGATCCTGGATGGCTTCGGGCTGGATGGTGTGTCTGATCTGAAACTTCAGTCTTGTTGTGTCTCCCGTATCTTAACTGAAAAGTAAGCACAGCTCAAACTTAAGGATGCAAGAGTTCTCGTTGTCGGCGCTGGTGGGTTAGGATGCCCTGCCCTCCAGTATTTGGCAGCGGTTGGAGTAGGCAAGCTACTCGGTTACTCGTTCCTCTGTACCGTTGACTGAACACAGATACTTAGGATTGATTGGAATAGTTGATCATGACAAGGTTGAACTATCGAATCTGCATCGACAAGTTCTGCATACCGAAAAGCGCATAGGTCTCTTCAAAGTGGATTCCGCGGCACTCGCCTTGAGAGAGTTCGTTTTCTGTCGGTTTCCTTACACAAATATGTCTGACTTGGGTCCATAGAATGAACTCCCTAATTGAGATAGAAACTCACAAAACGCTACTGCACAGCGAAAATGCCAGGGAAATCGTCTCCAGATACGACATAGTTCTCGACTGCACGGACAACGCTCCTACTCGCTACCTGCTCTCTGATACTACGGTAGCCCTCGGGAAGCCCCTGGTGAGCGGTGCGGCAATGCGATACGAAGGACAACTATGCACCTACAATCTCCGCCCAGACGGTCCTTGCTATCGGTGTATCTTTCCGAAGCCACCGACTCCAAATCTCGTTGGCACATGTGAGGAAACTGGCGTACTTGGGGCGGTCTGCGGCGTGATTGGCAATCTCCAAGCACTAGAGGCCATCAAGCTGATAACAGGACAGCACGGTATGATATTGTTTCATCTCTGATGTAACTTCTAATACTTATTGTAGACGGAACTCCTTCTTTGCTCCTCTTTTCTGCTCTTGGGCTACCTCCATTCCGCACTGTTAAGATACGGTCAAAAAGACCCCAGTGTCCAGCATGTGGGGCAGGAATAGATGGGGGGCCGAAAATTGAGGAGACGGATTACGTTGCATTCTGCGGGGGTAGCCCAACAGATTGGGAAGCTGCTAGGATGGTGAGCGGGGAAAATACAGTACGAAAGAAACCAATTGTAAGATCTTATTCACGAGGGCTTAATTTGAGGCTTATTTCGGACTAGGAAATCAAGGAAGTGCTGGCCGCAGCAGAATCTACACCTTGGACAGTCCTTGATGTTCGATCTCCAGCAGAGTTCAGCATTTGTCACCTCGACGATTCTATCAGTGAATGGCTATTCTACACTTGTTTATACGTAACTGATAATATGCCTGCAGATGTACCATTATCCGAACTCGTTCATGACCCAAAATCCCATATACCGCCAGAGGGCAGCGTTGTTGTCGTCTGTAGATTGGGAAATGACTCTCAAATTGCCGCAAAGGCTCTTCAGGAGCTCCTAGGAGTCAATGGAATGAAAGGCCGAGCAATCGTAGACATGATTGGTGGCCTGCGCGCCTGGAGTCGTGATGTGGATCCGAACTTTCCAGTATACTAATTTATCAGGGGTTTGTTTTCCCAAATCGACGAAATTATGAATTCTCGCCCTTCTTCCGTTTCTTCCTGGGTTGGTCAGTCACTTGTTCAGGCTTCTCGCCACTTGCGGCTGCGGTAGCCTTTTTTCTGAGCCATCTGAGTTTTCTCTTCTCTTTCTTCTTCGCGTACGCTTCCTTCTGCCATCATTACATCAGGCTCTGCGCGTCTGCCGTCTAGTGAAAGTACAACCTACTTTCTTTGCACGATTGGACTGTCCCCCTGGAAACTGTCGACTTTGCTTGGCTCTCTCCTGCTGCTCTTCTTCCATTTGACGAACGAGTATAGCCGCAGGATTCGAATAAATACCAGGAGACTTGGAGACTAGCCTCTCCGCTAAGGCTTGAAAGCGCTTGAGGCGTCGCTTATGATGCTAAGAGCAAATGAGAGGAGAACAAAAGAATTTAACCAGGGCTTACGGCGGACTCCCTGTGTGTAGTCTCCGTCAAAAGGGTTTTGAACACTTTGCCGGGACATATAACACAACTCCCGTCTTGAATCGGCGCTGCAAGAGCCTCCTCAACAGATATATTGAAAAGTGGAATGTCCTCGGTATCCTGCCCATCGGCTGACCCCATGCTCTCTGCAGCCTCTTCCTGTAATTTCGTTTCGTTTGATAAGATGGATCCTACATCATCCGAATTCTCGTCTGTATCGTCCTCTCCAGTTCTCTTTCTTTTTCCAATATAGAGCTCAGGCTGCTCTTTCTCTCCTTCGCTTTCGGTAGATTCTAATGATTCGTCGCTGTCTGTATCTCCCATGCCTATCATGAGCTTCATTTCCGTCGTTATGCCACGCTTTTCCTCGTCTCTCTTTTTCTTTTCACGCTTAGTAACACGCTTGTACATCCTAGAAATGCAAACAGAGGACGATGGGTTCAAGGGGCGTCACTACACTCTGAGTGAACGAGAAACAGCATTGCAAACAACAGAGATTTCAAAAGGATAGATATGGATTAGCTACAAGAGGAAAGAGAGTGATTAAACCGAGGAGTATCATTTGTCAGCCACAGATATACCAACCGAATCCAACTTTCATATATGCCATCGAAAGAAAAAAGTAAAAAAAGAAAAGTTGACTTCTTCATCATGCGATCCTGCTCCGAGTGATGCTGACGCTTGCCCATCCCGTTTCACCCGCTTCGTCATCGTCCCACTCCGGGATCAGCTTCCGCGAAGATTTTGTGCGAGTGGGAGGCTTCAGGTTGCCAAACTCATCCAAATCTCCAACTTCAACATTCTTCTTGATCGTACCGTTGCTCCTTTCGTCCAATGATCGTATCCGGGTAGTACCACCTTCCGACCTTGATGGCGACGGAGGAAATACGTCCAGAGTACGATCCCCCAAGTCAGAGTATGAATGGGATGACAGTATTCGTGGTCGGGCGCCTTTGGAGTGTCTCGCCACAACTGATTCGCTGGGAATATGATTCGGGACCTCCGGAAACGCATCAAAGATGCCTTGGTCGAACGACCCACTGAAGAGGTGAACTGGTCCAGGGCCACATGAAGACATGCTACCGAATGCTGATGATATTGAAGCAGTGGGCGAATTAGGTCGATACGAAGTTGGTGGAGCTCGAGAGGACTGATTTCGTTGCTCCATGAACATTCGAGCAATAGGGGTGGGATCGCTTGAGTCTTGCACCACTACTACAGGTGGCAGGGGAGGAACAGCCGGCGCGTCTCCAGAGGACACTTTGTTCAACATGAGGGGAGTGCTCGTCGTTCTCATGCGGCCTTGGTTGCTACTATTCCTAGGTGATACATCCTTAACAGTTGCATCGGACGATGAGGATGCGCGAGCAAATTCTGCTGAGCGCTTCGCTGTATCTTGTTTTACCTTCGACGACGTTCGGGATCGGATAACATGAAATGCAGATGATGTCCGCCGTGGTAGATCCTCCACGGGTATAGGAGGTAGGGCTCTGCTGACCAATGAAACCGCTCGTTGAAGAAGGGGCACTTTGTTGGATTGAGGATGTGGACCAGGTCCTCGTGAGGAAGGTGGTAGACGTCCAGAGCTATAGAGAGAGCGAAAGGAAGCAGGGGGTGACGGCGTGAGAGTGCGTGATGGCTCTGTCTGTTGTCGCAAAAAGGGCACAGACGATTTGGAAGAAAAAGAGGATGGACTCGATGGCTCTCCGACAGACGTCGTAAAAGATGGGAGCGTAAACGATGTTGCGGTTAAGGAAGCTGCAAACGATGTTACTTCCTGCGGGGAGCCAGTGCGCGAAGGACCACCGTGGGAAGCATCGCTAGTGCCACTGAAACTTTGGGGTATACTGAAAGTACTTGCGGTAGTTGGAGATGCGTCATCGATAGTTGCCTTTTCGAAAGAAGCAGCCAAAGACGACGTGCGGACTGGGGGTTGGTTTGACTCTATCCGTGGAGATTCGCTCGTCAATCTTTGCTCAAAAGAAGCAGAACCAGGGACCAGTTTTCCTTGGGACTGGAGGTGGTGATTTAAGCTCAACCTCTTGGATTGGGTCTGCCTATTTAGCTGTTTCAGGTCAGGCAGGTAGGTGCGTACAAACAATGAACTCACGGGTTCGTCATCTGTTGGGGTTAAAACAGGTGATGGGAGCATCATCGAAAGAACAGAAGCACGCCTGGGAGGGGAGATTATGATGCCTTGCTTGTCTATTCCAAACTGGCGGAGCTCACGCATCACCCGAGCAGGGGATGCCGTCTCAGCTGCCAGCTTCGAAGTTGATCCTGACCTAACTGCTTCATCTTGGGTGGATGCATGATCATCGTGACTTTGAGGAGGAGTTGGATGTAGATAAGCAAGTTCACTGATGCTCTCCATTGACATTTCATCGACTCTGAGAGGTCTTGCACCAAATTCTGCTTTCATGAATACCGATGCACCTTCTTTGGCAATGTCCATTTCATGTGAGCTTGCTTCCGCCGTCATGGATTCCTTATGCCTTTCGTGTTGGGAGAGAGTTGGGGAAACGATATGAAGAGATTCTGTAACATCGACTGCCTTGGTAGAGCTAAATGGTGTGACTAATTCGTCAGGGGTCTGGCTGCCAGCCCTCAGGGCCTCCAAGGTGGGCGAACTTGGACTCCCCCCGCCGCTGATCTCGCCCTCATCGGGCGGCGGGGAGATAAAAACACTACCGGTACTTGAGATGGAGTCACCCCGCGCAGACAATTGGGACCGTGTCCTACGCGGGGTGCTCCCCGGGGACAACGTTGCAGATCGGATGGGGTGAGACGACGTAGGGGGTTCCTTTGCATCGGATGTCTCCTGCTCGAGATCAGTGAAAGGTTCCAATGGCAAAATGGCCGATCGTCGCCTGGCAGCAATTGTAGGCATGGCATAGGCTGGTTGAACATAGGGTATAGTGGTGACCGGCGACTCAGGAATTGATTGCAGCTCCTGAGAAATGGTCAAAGGGGAAGTTTTGATGGGGATTTCTACTTCTTCTGCGGCGCCATTGATCGTTTCAGCCGGGGTTGGGGCTACGTCCTCTTCTGAAACGGACGGAGACATTTCTTCAGGTGTCTGGGACAACGGTTCAGTGGTCTTTGGTGAGTTTGCGGCTTGCTCTGGAGGCGGAAACGCAGGCGTTGGTGGTATAACTGAGATCGCCATCGGGATCTCCAGTTCCTCAGACATCTGAGCCTCATCCGGGGAGTTGATGCTCCTTAATCTGATTCTTGTAAACTCAGGTTCACCCGAGTCGTCGGCAAGGCTCCTGCCTGGTGAACTTCCGGGACTCCGATTACCACTAGGGATTCGATTCCCGTAAAGTTCACCGCTCTTCCTTGGGCCTTGAAATGCAGCAGGAGCTCCTAAGCCAAAGCTTCCGCGGGGTACTGGGACACCTCCTATACTTTCGAACCGAGCTGCCTTGTCTCGCACGCCCGCGAGCGGAGCCAAGCTACTCCCAGTTGTGAGTGAACCATAGCTAAAACTTGATTGCGTATTGGAGGATGAGTTGGATGAAGGTGTCGCTGGCCCTTGGTTATCCAGACCAAGGGCGGCGATCCTATCTTTCAGCGATATTTTGATTTCTTGGCCTCGATTCGTCCTGCAACACAAAGGAGATCAGCAATCTTCATTCGTTGTCGCCGTTACCGCTAAGGCGTACATTTCATGAAATCGAGGCCCGTAAAGGTGAGGGACAAGGAGTGCTCGGCTGTGGCCTGCACCTGCCAACGAGACATGGCGGTGTGCTCTTATTAACGGAAGCTCTACAAGACCTATGAAAGAATTCGCCCTAAATTATCCTACGCTCCTTCAGTGCGTAACATTCTTCTCTCTCTCTGTGGGCGCACTATCCGCATCCCCAGACTTAAATTCGCCAAAGTCGAAATCCTCGTGCTCAAAGTTGGCAGAGAAGTGCGTGGCAGGAGATTCCGCATCTGTAAAATCTCCAAATCCATCCTGTGGCCAGTGAGCAGACAGTCCGGTGCGGATAGTTACCATATACTCACGTCGTCAAACCCGTAGTCTTGGTCCTGGTGCAGTTCTTCCAGGGGCTGGAAGTCATCTTCGAAGGCGTTCCCAAACCCAACTTCTTCCGCATCCCTGCTATGATGAGACACCAACGTCGTCGAGTTGGAACTCTTGAGCCACTCATCGTGCTCATCACCGGAATCGGAGCCTCCATTTGATCGCCAGCCCACGCCGTTGTCAAAGCCAGAATCGGCATTGAAATGAAAATCTCCTTCTTCGGCTTCCTCTGGGGGCCCAAACTCGGCGGTTTGCCGGCCAGACGTTCCTGTACGTCGGAATGTCTGCACCGGAGACGTCGCTTCCGCATCGTCGTTCCAGTCCCCTCCCCAACCGTTCTCCATGCGTGTTTGAAGAGCCCGCATGTTCGAATTTGGACGAGGCCCTCCAAGGACAGTGTTCTCCAGTCGTTGGGTCTCAGCATACACACCCTGCACGTAGTTATCCCATGCTGGTTGTGGTATTAAGGGCTCGATGATAGCCAATAAATCATCGGGGTACTTTTCAAGGGCACCTACGATGTCTACGGCCATCAAACTGATGTGTCCCATGTAACCCAATCTTGGTTGCGTGGACGGTTGCCTGTGTTGACAGTGATTAGTAGAGATTGTACGTGTAGCTACAGACTACCTACGAATCATTCGCGTTCTGAGCATTAAGGATTCGCCACGGTAGTTCGGCGTCCCGGAATAGACTGATAATTAAATCACGATTCATCGTTCCTTCCACCTTTCCGAACAAGACTTGATGTAATATATCGTATACCACACTGTGAAGAAGGTTGTTCCAAGGGAATTGAAAGACCAGGTCCTGTCGGAAATGAGACACACAATTGTGAAGAATTTGTGTCGACCCACATACCAAGAGCGTTGAAAAGATACGAAGTTCCAAAAACCGAGACTTCAGGGCATCTCCAGGAGACTTCACTTGTGACACCTCTATTACGTCCTCTAGCACGATAGCCTCCGAATCTATTGGCTGATTGATCACAGACCCCGCTTTTGAGTAGCTGGTGAAGGCTGGAGTACCAGGAGTAAACGGAGATATCGATGGTTTTCTTGTCTTCGGGGATCCGGGAGCCACCAATGATAGTCTGTCAACCAGGTTCTCAATCGAGGATGCTGGGCTGATGGCTGCTCCTTTTGGAGGAGTTTCCTGGTTACTCGTTTCCTCCGCATCAGCAAGAGACGAAGCCTCTGGCTTCAACTCCTCGTTTATCATCGAGCCCCCATCGGAGTCGCTGTCGGATGCAAAAGATCGCCGTCTTCGATTTTGCTGTGACACGGGGAATGGCTGCTCTTCCTCAGCCTGTGCAACTTCTTCTTCTTCTTCCACCTCTTCTTCCGCATCTGCCTCAGGGTCCACTTCCGCCATCATAGCGGCAGCCAAGTCGCCCAAAGCATCGAGGCCGCCAATCAGTCGACCATCTTCATCATAGGAGGGACTAGTTCCAGGGGTCCTATTCGGAAGAAGCATATTGGAATAATGAAGGAGCTCTCCATAGAGCTCGCAGATTCTTAATCGTTCAAAAGTGAGAGGAATAGTTGGTCCAACAGTCGATGGAATCGGATCTATCTTTATGGTAGCATTAATGACATCGGCTTGATGATTGGATTTGGACGTACCAGTGAAAGCGGCTTTTTCAATCGTTCCTGGAAGATGTGCAGGTGATCGCAAATAGCGGAGATGAGAGAACCGAGATTCACAAGCCCACATTTGGTCATGATATCTTCCATGGCCGCTTCTAAGGCTGGCTTGCAATCATCCACAGGTGAATCTGCACTACGTTGAGAGAGTAAATTTTCTTGAACGGACATCAAATGTTCTCGTGCCCGTAGGAACAAATATTGTTCGAAGTAATCGGAATTATTTTTCCGTATGAGCTCCATGATGATTGAAGCTGTGCTCATAATTGACGAGACTTGATTTTCGATGTCATGTGGCGAACTCGACGGTTGAGACGAAGATGGTATCCGAGTTAATGACGAATTAGACGCGTTGAGGTGAGGAAAGAGATGAGAAATGAGTAATGCCGAGTTAGATGACGAAACGAGATCCCGCGATAGTTTGTTTGATGACAGGACACTGGCTTCCTTTCGTCCCGGGGTTGGTGTAAAGGAAGACATGAGGATAATGTTCTTGACGAGCTCGAGGGTAGATTGATGGACTGCTGCATCCCTTTCGGCGGACACATTTTGCACCAGAAGCTTCATGAGCTGTTGCTCACAGAGCCACTTAAAGTGGGTTACATAAGGCCTCAAGAAAGAATGTGGGTTACTCACGTCGACTACAGACGCCCGTGTCGGCTCCCTATCGAGCAGGAGTATCTTCAATAGCACGTCTGCCACTTGGGGCATCTCTATATGTTGAAGCATGTCCTTCAAGGCGGAGGATTGCGATTGAATAAACGAGAACACCTTGGAAAGATTGTCGGTCAGATCTCTTTTCACGGATGAGTGACTGACCTCATGTGGCTTTCGCGTCAAGAACGCGACAAAGACTTTGCAGAAATGAGACAGTAACACAGAATCTCCAGGTGACCCGGAAGAGTGCATTCCACGTTCCCAAAAATCGCGAAACAAGGCATTATCGTTGGCCAATGTCCCGTCTACGAACTCGTCTATGTCCGAACAGAGGACTTCTGCGGCGATATGCTGATATCTGGATGTACAATACATATGAGCACACCCTCGAACGCGTTAGAGGAGAAGATATGGGGAGCTTTGCTGACTTGGAGGTATTGACTGCCTGATCCTTTGAGCCATCGGTGACAAGGCCTAGTAGCTGTTTGAGGATTTCGGGCTTCGATAGATAAGCAATGAGCTTTTGATTCTTTTCCTTGCACTCAAGGAATAGATTGTGATCATCTAATACGTCCCGCAGCGTTATATCCTGCCGCGTGAGGAGAACCTCGAGCGGTTTGACGGTCGGGAATGCTAATCTGAGCGTTATTCGCCTCATTGACATGTGCTGTAGGTTGGTTTATACATACTCCCAGAACGCATCCATAGCGGAGATCCGGCAACGGTGGACGGCGGTCAAAAGTGGCTCCAAGGTTGACTGATTGGTAGCGGCGTTGACATCGAGATACGGGCTCACGCTAAAACTAACGTCGTCGATCAAATGATTTCTCAAACCTCACTATGAAGCTTGACAGACCGGCTATCATAGATGTCGCCAATCTGAGCAGGTAGAGAACATGAAAGTGGACCATGCATAGGACTACGATTACAACATTGGAGGCTATATGTTTGGCGAGACTGTTTCCTCGTGAAACATTGCGGTCCACCAATTTGTGACTACGGCCGTATTATGACCATGACAATCTCCTCCTGGACCTCTCCAGGACCAATTTAGATTCCGGTTACGCAATAGCGGATACGTTACCTCGTTCCTTTTACCACTCCAATCAAAGTCAATCACCTTGTGACGAAGCCAGGAAATGACCATTTTCATGAGACGACGAAATAATACAGATATAGAAATCAAAACTGTCAGGAAATCAGTAAAAGGGTGTCTATAGCATGCATTGAGACTGACCCGAATTTGGTACGTGCCACTGGCCCTGGTCAGATATCGCACCCACTTGACACTGTGGTATCCCGATTTCTCGTATACTTTCAAGAATCTGACCAGCAAGCCCGATGCGGTGAACATCAATACTTGAAAATCGACATCAATTGGTGGCCGAGCCCATGGCTGTCGAGTAGTGGTGGCAGCTAAATCTGCCACGGCCGTCAATGTTGCCTCTGAGCCTCCTTGTATCCGTGGTATCCTATTACGAGACATGAATAAGCCGCCATAGCTGGCACTGAGAGTTCCACTCACTTCCACACAACAACATTTTCTGAAGGAGCATACTTCGCCTTCCCAGACGCTGTTTTGCAAGTTGCCGTTGTTGCATTCAGTGGAGTAGGTATACGAAGAACGATATTTGTAGCGCTCAGTTTCGAATTGAACCCGGCCTTGACAGTGATGCTGTATTGCACTTGCGTTGTACCAATCTCGTTAATCGTCGGGTGTATCCGTAAAGGTAAGTTGATGTCAGAAGTAGAACGATACCTAAACAAAGTCAGTCACAGTTTTCTCCCCGTGAAAGTAAATCTACTTCATAAGTTCGAACTCTCCATCGGGGGGTATAAAGCTAATTGTCCTATCCGAGCTGAACGCACCCAGTTGGACGCATTGATGGAATTGGCAATCATCCAACCGTACGGCGTTGTCTGCTGCTCGTTCCGCCTTGTCAAGCACAAGCTTGTCGTTCAAACCGAACTTGCACTCTGGCATACCGCTCAGGTACGCTCTCATAAGGATTTGTCCATCCACATCCGCCCGCAGGACTGTCCCTTTGGCACTCATCAGCAGGTTGATGTTTTCAATTACGTCGACAAAGGCTTCGTTCTTCTTGTATTTGATGTCTCCTCGTCTCCAACTTACAGCTCCAGTCATTTGTGTCGTCAATTTGGAGCTTTCTCCAATCTAACTTAATGTGAGCGCGGAATATGAGGGCAAGTTAGTCTGTGCTTACATCGGTCACTTCTGAGCGAGCGGCTTCCGTGGTGATGTATGCCTTGAGTGTGTCAATCTCGCTAGTTTGCGGGTACCCAAAGTCCAGAATTTCTGACTCGATGTCAGGACTAAATCCCAGAATCCCGCTACTGCTCACCATCGATGAGCTCATAAATAAGTACGAAATTGTTCTTGACTGATTCTTCATCAAGTTTACCAAAGTATGATCTCGATATCGAGATGAATTTGTACAAAAATTCGAAGATTAATGCCGCATTGGCGTTGTTTCTACGGTCGATTAGCATACGCGCGAAACCGTGTCATAAACATACTTTGTAACAGCTAATACGTAGATATTGTTATGACGAACATGAAGGAAGCTTGTAGAGCCCAGGGTAACGATTGGAGAGCGGACATCGTTACTAGAGACAACGTGGATGCGGAATACCTCTGATATCGATCGCCTGAACTTGTCAACATAGATGGAGTAATACTGAAAGGAGCTCCTACTTGATGTCCGTCCGGTAAAGACGCGTGATGAGCACCTATTCGAGATTGGTTTTCGCGTCGTTCTGGCCAGCGTAGAACGCACCTCGCCCTTTTGATTAAAAATGAAGAATCCCTGTGTTTCTATTAGACTACTATCAGCGTCCACGGGAAGCCTCGTACAGAAATCATAGATGAGAGTGTTGACCAAGTTGGGAATGGTCAGCGCGCACGAATCATGTTTTGGACGATGAGGAGTGGCTTGAGAATGCGTTCGAAAATCCCAGGATCGCTGTTATTTATTTATTTATTTATTTGCCGTCCGCTCGTGAAATCGACAAACGGAAGACACCGGGTTTCGGTGTTATTCGGCTTGATCTTCGCAGGATTTGGGACGAGTCGAGTGGTGGGAGTCATCAAACAGCCTTGAACCCCTCCTTCACTTCTTGTCTTCAAAAGTGCTCCCTATGGCTTTCCAAGCAGCACGCTCGCCGTTCTCTAAAGTCGCATCGGCCACACCATTGGTGTCCCGCAGAGGCGTAGCCACCACCAGTATTATCGATGCAAAAGCTCGTGTCCAGGAGCGAGCACGCCGCTCTATCAGCGGCTCAGCGTCCAAAAACTCCTCTCCTGCACCAGCTCTGTAAGTGTTGGGGCTTTTCCGGTTCCCGGTTCAAACAGCTCACAATCTTTTTTGATGTGAATAGCCGGCCATCCCCATCTCCTGGTTTTCAGCAAGTCCCGCCCATTTCAGCACAAGAAATCACTGCCCTGAGAGGCATTCCTCGCTCTCAGCTCGATGAGTCGTTTGTGGGCATGTCTGGAGGTCAAATATTCCATGAAATGATGCTAAGACACGACGTTAAACACGTATTTGGGTATCCTGGTGGAGCTATCCTTCCCGTATTCGATGCTATCTATAACTCGAAGCACTTCGACTTCGTTCTCCCTCGCCACGAACAAGGTGCCGGACATATGGCGGAGGGATACGCTCGTGTGTCAGGAAAGCCAGGAGTCGTGCTGGTAACTTCTGGACCAGGAGCGACAAATGTTATCACTCCGATGCAAGATGCTCTGAGTGATGGTGTTCCCCTTGTCGTTTTTTGCGGCCAGGTAGCGACGTCCGCAATTGGCTCTGACGCATTCCAAGAAGCCGATGTAATAGGTATCTCCAGAAGCTGCACAAAGTGGAACGTCATGGTCAAAGATATCGCCGAACTCCCACGAAGGATCAATGAAGCCTTCAAGATTGCTACTTCTGGACGGCCTGGTCCCGTTTTGGTGGATTTGCCAAAAGATGTTACAGCTGGGATTCTCCGTACACCCATTCCTTTCAAAATGACGACTCCAGGATCCTCCTCCTTACCAGCAAATCCGCTCGTTACACCTTCCGATATCGCCCTGATCCGAAGTGCTGCAGAGCTCATCAACCAAGCTCAGAAACCCATCATTTATGCCGGAAATGGTGTCCTATCCTCACCCCTTGGTCCCGTTCTCTTGAAAAAGCTTGCAGCTGAGGGCAATATTCCTGTCACAACCACGCTGCAAGGATTGGGCTGCTTCGACGAGCTTGACGAGAAGAGTCTGCATATGCTCGGTATGCATGGCTCCGCATACGCCAACCTGGCAATGCAACAGGCCGATGTGATCATCGCATTGGGGGCCCGATTCGATGATCGCGTGACCGGAAAAGTCGACAGTAAGAATAGTTCATTTTTGGTTGTAATCTTACATTAACACTTTCGGTAGCATTTGCGCCTGCGGCTCGTGCTGCTGCTTCCAAAGGAAAAGGCGGTATTATTCATTTCGAAATTCAGCCAAAGAATATCAACAAGGTTGTTGACGCCTCCATCCCCATCCTTGGAGACGTGGTATCGAACCTAGCCTCCCTCGTTCCACTCATCAAGTCATCACCTCGCGAGCAATGGTTCTCGGATATCAAGAAGTGGAAAGCCGCTTATCCATTCATCTATGAACCCAGCACGTCCGGTTCGAGAATGAAGCCTCAAGAGGTGATTGAAGAGCTCGATAAGCAGACCCAACATCGAAAAGAAGACATCGTCCTCACAACCGGTGTCGGACAGCATCAGATGTGGGCAGCACAGCACTTTAGATGGAGACATCCAAGGACTATGGTGACATCCGGAGGTTTGGGAGTAAGTAAACCGTCTTACAAGATTGAACTGTCATGCTGACAAGTGGTAGACTATGGGCTTTGGTCTCCCTTCTGCCATTGGTGCCAAAGTCGCTGCACCAAAAAAGACGGTCGTCGACATTGACGGTGACGCCTCATTCAGCATGACCGCAATGGAGCTCGCCACTGCCTCACAGTACGGCATTGGTGTGAAGGCAATCATTTTGAACAACGAGTTCCAGGGCATGGTACAACAATGGCAAGGTATGACCCTTTTATTTTCTCTTCTTTACATATGAAGCTCACGGAATATGGATAGATTTGTTCTATGACGCCAGATATTGCCATACACCAATGAAAAACCCAGACTTTGTGAAACTCGCCCAAGCCATGGGCGTCCATGCGATCCGTTGTTCGACCAGTGACGAGCTGCCGAGCAAGATGAAGGAGTTTTTGGAATACGATAACTCGAAACCAATTGTTATGGAGTGCCTGGTAGAGCAGAATGAGCACGTATTCCCAATGGTGCGTTATATCGGTTATCGCCGCTGATTGAATTATATTGAATGAGGATTTTGTAGGTTGTCGCAGGAAAGGCTCTCCATGAGCAGTTGTTACATCCAAAGTTACGGAACATCCCAAGTTCCTATAGCTCGGCCGGGTTATGATCACCGTCTCGAAGGCCTCTGCTCCCACTCGTTTCCTCTTATCATCTTTTGGGATTTTCTAACCAAAAGGTCGCCATCGTTGGCGACTCTCTTGCCCATAGCGGCAAGCATCTGTCTTGTATTTGATTTGTACGGCAGGAAAAGAAATGCAGGAAGTTGTACGCAGATAGTCTTACTAAGCTTGAATTGTGTTTTCGCTGCACATTGAGCGCTGAGCGTCGGTGGATTCCCTATGACACCTACTTTTGACCCCAACGACATCCACCCATCCACCCATCCACTATGTCGATCACATGGTTCGACCGCTGCGTGATTGTGGTAGACATGTTCTTGATTGTCAAAGCAGCCACAATCCCGACGCTATTGGCTGCTTTCAAGAAACCTTCGCTCTTTCTACACCCTCGAACTCTCCGAGATGTCTATTTCCAGAATGTCTGGGCGTTTATGGGAGACAGTGTCGATGAAGCCGGAGAAATCACAAAGCGTGACCTACTTCCTCGAGCAAGTGGCGTTGTTTTAGAACTGGGGGCAGGTGAGACGACGGTTTCGAGTCAGGATGGCAGTCGGGCAGATTACTAATCGACATACCATTTCCAAACTCAGGTCATGGTCACAACTGCAAGTACTTGGATAAAAGAAAGGTTACAAAATACATCGCTCTAGAGCCGAATCCGTATATGCACGAAAGGATTGTAGAAAACGCGACAAAGGCAGGTTTTCAGCCTTCCCA
>WSTO01000072.1:0-34210 GCA_019627685.1 Serendipita sp. 399 | reverse complement strand
AAAAAGCGATAATCGGAATCTACACATACACTGGCCGCGACGATAGGTCGTTGCCTTTTTGGGGAGGGAGGGTCTTGTGCAAGATTAGCGAGTAGATAAAGAAAAAAGGAGCGAGGGACGTGCGTGAAAGAGAAGGGTAGATAGGAAAGTGAACGGGCAAGGAGTGTTGATGTATGTGAGGTTGGAGGGAAGAAATAGATTTAAATGAAGGTTTGCGTGAGGGTTGCATCAGATGATGATGATGAGGCTTGAGATATTATAACTGTAAAAAAATTGGAGGAAAAAAGAATCATGTGCCGAAAAATGTTCTTTGCGTCGACATATTCTATCGTATATTTGGAGGGGGCATCGCCGACGGGTATCGAATGCGAGGAGCTGCATGAGCACGGTACTAACCGTGGCACGATCAAGACTTGACAGACGAGATACTCGGGTCATGCGCAATAATTTGTCTGTACATGCCGACGCCAGAGTCCTCCGACGGCACCGCGCTCAGCGTCTTGACGTTTCCAATTCTCGAGCCTCCGCTGGTGACGGAGGAGTTGCGAATCCGTTTGACTGGTGCCCCAATCGTCGTCGTCGCGAGCGTCGGTGCGCCTGGTCCTCCTGGTCGATTCGAGATCAGGGACGCCGTGCTCCCTGCCGTCGCTTTCGAATCTACTGTGCTTGTGATATTCCGTCTCGTCACATGCGGTGAAGCTGTAGGTCCTGTGCGTCGACTGGAAGGTCGAACTGCACTGACAACGCTCCCGTCCACGCTAGGTTCAGGCGAACGGAGACGTGTTCCAAACTTGGACTCCATCGCTGGATCTCGTCCAGCAAACGAGGACGGTGCTTGCAGCTTATTGCGTAGCTGGGTACGTGATGCGTTGGTGCTCGGTGCACCACGACGCGCCATTGGTCTTGTAAGGGTCACCTTGTCGGCGCCCCAGTACGAGAAACTCATTTTACTCTTCCGATCCGAGTCATCAGAGTCTGCAGCTGCCTCCTCTTCCTCTTCCTCGTCTTCAGCCGATACCGCCAGGTGTCCGCCAGTTTGTTGGGTCCGCCATCTTTCGATCCTATATATACACTTCGTCAGGGTTGTCCCAATATATCAAGTGAGCCATACATACGCTTCCTTTGAGACGAGTTCCCGGGGTTTGGGCTTCTCATTAATCTTCCAACTTTCCACCTTGAGGAAACGATAGAGATTGCGTGGACGAGCTTGAGCTGACGCCCTCCTTCCGTTTGTGCTTGCATACTTCGGTTTGCCTTGCCCATCAGGATTGGAATTTGAGCGAGTATTCATATTCGCGGATAGAGGAAGCGTCGTGGTGCCGACCCTTTGACACAATAATTCCACGTCATTGAACTCAACAATCCAGAGGTCACGCTTGCTACCAAGTCCATTCCGGTCCTCCTTTGAGGTAAGAACGTCGCTTATTCGGCGGAACGATGTTTTCTGTTTCACGCCCTTGTCCCGCGTCGTATTCATCGCGCTCGGGGGCGGAGCTTTGGATGCGAGATCAGCGAAAGAGCCGGGTTGTGGGCGTTCTTCGATGAGCAGGCGAGAAGGCTTGAAGACGGCCAATACCTATTGAACAAACATCATGAGCAGCAGAACTCGATAAATTCAAGGTGGCAACTAACCTTGTCCTTCTCAAGCCCGTCTATCCGCGCCAATGAATCACGAGTCTTATCTCTCTCCTCTTTTTGAATCTTCTCGTCCTCAATCGAACGCACTATCGACTCCACTTCCGACACCATCTCCAGCGTACTCTCATATTCAAATGTCGACGGATCGGTGTGGAAAAGAAGATTTTGGAAAAGGAGCGGATACTTGAGGAGGCGTTGGAACGGCTTCGAAAGTGATATGGCAATCCCAGTCTCGCTCCGGATGGCAGCTTCTTGCTCAAGATGCTATCATCGAAGATGTTAGAGAGCGCAATTTCAGGCCAAATCAAAGCCTACTTACGAAAAGTAGCTTAGCCAGCTTGGTATCGTCCGCTGACTCTGGTTGCCTCGAGCGTTTCATGACGTTGTTCATATTGAGGTAGTTGCTCACTTGTTCCAACGCACGTTCAAGATGCAATACGTATGTTGCATACTGATGGAGAATCTCCGCCTATCGAACAGGTTAATATCCCTGCGATTCAATGACAAAAAGAAAGGATACATACGTTTCCCACAAACACGTCTGCGAGACTCCGCACAAGTGGATACTGCTCATCATATCGTTTCCTTAACGCTTCACTGAGGGTGAGATGGCCAGGAATGATACCGTTCTCAATCACCTCCAGACAGATCCTGAGATCTTCTGGGAGGACATGCGGCGGTACAGCACCAGGGAACGATACCAGCTTCGGCTTCTCCTCAGAATCTCTCCTGGTCTTCTTCAGAACTCGTCCTGGAGGTGGCGACGGAGCAAAATGTGCCCTCCTTCGACCGTGTCCCGGATCCGTCGTTGACGGTCTCACCTCCTTTTCCCGATCGTCATTGGCAGACTTTCGTCCCAACGAAGTGGTGGAATTAGCACCAGCAGGCGCTGTGATGGACCGTGGTGGCGGGGGAAGCGACTGATGGGATCTCGACGAGACCTGTGCAACTATTCTACCCAGCTTTGGGTTGATAGCTGAAGCTTTAGCTCCACTGGCTCTAGAAGCGGTCCCATAAGGAGAGCGAGGGTGGTTGGCTTTCGCAGCCGCAGAAGAGGCAAGGCTCATCTTCTTCTTTGTCTGGCCAAGCAACTTGCCTGCATTGGCAGTAGCTTCATCATGATCATCGTGATCACTATCAGATTCTTGGTCTGGTGTTGGAATCACGGGCGTCCCTCGAGTGATATTAGTACCCGGTGTCCCGGGTGCACTAGGAGTGGGTGCGCGCAGAGAGGCTGGAGGATTAAGAAAACGGGAAGCAATAGGAAGATGCTCGACTGATTGAACGGGAGATTCGTGGTTATAATAGTCCTCGTCGCTCTGTGCGGCCAAAGGATTCGTGGCGAAAGGATGTAATAAAGGTACGATGATGCTTTCACGCATAACCATGAGTTCTGTGACATATCTGTCGGTAGCGAAAAAGACAAAAAGAAGAGTTAGCGGTGACCTCACATGTGAAACGGGACCAAGCGCCTCACCGTTGCTCTGAAGCGACAATCTCCCACAAAACTTCCTGTCGCGTCCGTTCTCTCTGGCCGAGATGTGTGACGAGATCTTCTTCAGCAGCCTCACTCCACGAGGCGGTGGTAAGTGCAGCGGATCGCTGAGAAACTTGGGACATGGAGGTGCCCGGTCTGATGATCGATACGTTATCGGCCATAGGCAATCCCATCGCATTGTATCGACCATGGGGTTGATGGCGCGGATGCTGGCGGTTCAAGTGCGAAGGGACCCCAGAGGGATGGTGATGTGCGCTGCCTGGCGTTGGCGAAGTCATAAGCGCTCGGGTAGAAGCAGAAACCTTTGCGGCAGCAGTCTTGATCGTGCCCACCGTATGGCTTGTCGAAGTCGACCCACGGCCCTCATGGACACCAATGAGTTTGGTGACGACGGTCTTGGACGGCACAGGTTCGGAATTGTTCGCCTTCCGTCGCTCTTCAACGGTGTTTCCAGCAGGTGGCGAGGTGATTGCAGTCCCGTTTAGCTTCGGGGCGGCAGTGAAAGATGAAGCACCAGTAACGGGCGGAGGCGGCTGACTGGGAGCACCAGCGACAGAATTTGTGACAGGTTCCTTATCCAACGAGTTTCCTGCTTGCCGCCTGGTTTGGTCTGTAATCGTAGCAACACTGTTCGTATTACTGTTTCGTTTCCTCGTCTTGTCATCTAGCTTTCCTGCATCGACGAGTGGCTCAGCGAACGAAGGCAATGGGGGTAGCTCGGAGTCAATGTTTGAGAATGGGCGGCCCGTTGAGGGTACAGAAGACGGTGTCTTTACGGTGGAAGACGTCGTCTCTAGTGATATTGGGATGGTAGGGGCCACCGAGCTAGGCGCAATTGCGGGCTCTTTGACACTGTTGTTGAGGGCTGGTGGAGGCCATTCTGGAAGGGGAGGAAACCGTTTTTCCTTTTCTAACTCCTTGGATGTAGAGGTATACCCGTTCGAGGACCCTTTAGAGCTTGTGCTATTTCGAAATTTTTGCAGAAATGCGCGCATCTCTGCTGTTGGCTATCCAGCGCCGCACTGCAGGTGATGAAGGAGACGTCTTGAATTTCCTGCAGTTTGGTGTATTTTTGTTAGATTTATGCAAGATTTGTGGGCGGGAGTCGCCTGGATGCGCTAGGTTCAAAGTTGGGTAAAACGAGGGAACGGCGTGGCTTGCTCCCAACCGCTATGGCGGCTGATACGCCGAACTCGATATTCTCAGACTCGTTGGAGCTCTCTGGACACGTCTCGATGGTCTCAAGAAGCGATGATCATCGCCCGTCGACTCTGACACTCTTCAGCTTTTTTCAAGTTTCAGCCTGGACGGACGCTAACTTCGTCTCGCCCAGCACACGAAATCCAGAGTTCCAGACACGCACATCGTCGTGAGCAACTATCCTTCATCGAAAACTGGTCTTGATTTAAACACTTGCATCATGGCTCCTAACCGAGGTGAGGCGACTTACCGGTAGTAGCTGGCTCACTGCCGCGCTCTCATTGGCTTGGAGCCCACGCCCCAATAGGCAATCGGTCTAAAAAACGCACTAAGTGGAGATCGAACCATAGCCCTGGCCACAAAAATATCTCTGTTTCGTTGCAAAACTTCTAGTGATTAATAGCTTTCCAACGGATCATATAGGAAGGAGGTTTCGAACCATATCGGTCGAGAGGTAGTGGCTAATCATTTTCGTTCATACCCGATTCAACGTATAGGATACCAGCCATTCTCATTGAGACTGGTGAACATTCTCCCTGTCTCCTGTTTCGCTGGTTGATAACCATTCTCAATGGAGTGGAGCAGCTTCTCGAGGCCACCTCCTGAACAAGCTCGACTCTGGCATCCAATTTAACTATCTTTCAATCAAATTCATTATCGTACAAATCACTTTACAATATACTCGCATTCATTCCCAGTGACATTTCCTGTCCCGCTCCCTCCTAGTGAGAATATCTGACGCCGTGGCGAATCTACAAGCCGTAGCAACCCTATTCTCTCTTTAGAAATAGCTGACACGGCTGGTGTATAATCCAGCGCGCTCGACGAAACAGCGTCAATTGACCACAAGACATCATCGATCCTCTGGCTTGTTTAAAACGACATCCTCGTTTCCTTCCGAGGAAGGTGCCTATAGGTTATGTGAGCTTGTAACACTGTTCAACAAGAGAAAAGGGACCTACATCATCATCAGCTCCTGTAGTACCGCTCGTCGAGTTGCTCTCTGTCACTTCCTCAAGATTCCTGCGCATCAGATATTGCATATTTTGCTCTCTTCGTTTCCGTCCGGCTATAGTTCTTTGATGTATTCTGCTTTTCAGGTGAAGTCCCCATTCCGTCTCGGTCACAAGAAAGGGTTCGTTTGGGTCTTTGGTGCAAATGTCGCACTGAATCTTCTTGTGAAGTGACAGTGAATCTGATGGTCTACCAGTAATTTAGATTGGGTGATATTTCTGGACAAATAACTGACTTATTGGCTTTAACCGGGGCCGAAAGGAGAGTCGTCGCAAGCGACGTGATTGAAACAGGTGAAGGAAGATCTTCTTCGGCAAGAAATGCTGTATATAGAGGTCAATAGAGTTATCCCGACAAGCTTGCACCGAGCTTGACTACCTACCCGTTGTCAGCTCCACTGCGTGCTTTTCGATCTTACTCCATTCTTCTGGATCTGTGGTAGAAATTCTCGTCAGTGATAGTAGAATAGAGAGAAGAAGGAGAAACGAACCTGTTGTGTCGAGTACGAACGCATAAGCGTCAGGAACCGCTTCCACCAGGGGTAAGAATTTCCGTTGATTCCATTTTGTTTGATACACTGCATATTTTCGAGTCGCTCGTTTCATAGCATCGACTGCCGCCTCAAAATGCGCTTCGGACGAAGATTGCAGATACTCGTTGAACTCCTTGAAGCCTATTGGGACAGTTAATTGGAGTCCTTGTAAAGCAAAAAGATCACGTGCCAATGGACTGAAAAACCCCAGATGTAAAGTCAATCGGTTGGCCAGTGTTTGCCACTGTTCCCGCAGCGATGCCGTACATTGTTTTGATTTCATCTAGAAGACCGTTCTGGCCATTGTTACCCCGAACATAAATGAGAAAACGATATACATACCTGTACCATTTGGCCAACTCGTTTATCCAGCCGGACGTCGAGTACTGTCCTCTCGGAATAGGGCCAGAATATGAGAGAGCGATATCTATTATAGAATCAGGAATAGGAGATATAATGACGAATATTTGAGGTGCGTACCTGGACTCGAGGAGATTTTTGTCTTGTTGCTTGATGATTTCACTAGCCAATTTACCGTGTTCGACCATGATCTCCAAATTCCTGAGGACCTTGCGAGAATCCTTCCAGTGCCAACGTTGGGCCATTTCAGGGTCCAAAGCTTCGAGTAACTTCCATAATTCGTATGTATCCTCCGGCTCCGTTGATGCAGTAGGAGGTCGCTCTGGCAGGTTACGGTAGAGGTTTAACTGGTCAGAAGTAAGTTCGTTCAGCGCTGCTTGTAGCTGTCTATCTGGTGAAGGATGTTGCGAATCAGTTGTAGTTGAGGTATCAGCGACAATTCGATTGGAGAATAGCAAATTCTGAAGCCAGTAGGAGGTGCCTCCAACAATTATAGGTAGTCGACCCCTCGTATAGATGGCGTCAATCTATGTGGCGTGAGTACTTTATATATAACTATAAGAGCAATGAGACACACACGGTGTGGATGGCCATGGAAACCCATTCCGCCACAAATGTCTCTTCTCCAGGTTCCTTGTAATCCATCAAATGATGGGGAATTCCTTGCATTTCCTCTTTTGTCACTTTGTTTGTGATAACATCCAGGCCACGATAGACTTGCATCGCGTCAGCGTTGATGATTTCGCCATCGCACGCTTTGGCGATATCCACAGCCAACTTGGATTTTCCAGCACCTGTTGTTCCAATAACAGCTACAATCGAACGTTTGGATGCCATAGATGATGCCGCTCTGACTACCAGATGCATATGGGGTCTGCGTGTGGAAAGGCTAGAAGCAAGTGGTAGAGTTCAAGCCACCCAACGACAACTTGCACCTGACCACGACACCACAACCATGAGACTGTCAGACAAGATCGCGGAATGGAACTCTCTCACTCCTTTCTACTCTTTCGAATTCTTCCCACCTCGAACCGAACAGGTCAGCTGGCCTATTTCACTAGTGGTCCTCAACCTGATGAGCCTCAGGGTTTCGAGAACCTTGTCAGCCGAATTGAGCGACTTTCAAAGTTCAACCCCTTAGCCGTTAGCATCACTTGGGGCGCTGGCGGATCGACAAAAGACTGGAGTTTGAAGCTAGCAGACATCTGCCGCAATGATCACGAAGTCAATACGATCATGCATCTCACCTGTACCAACATGCAAATCGGGACTGTTGAGGATACGTTGAGGGTGCGTTACAGGTGTGGATTCATTGGAATGATGACCCTTATGGAACTAATACCAACCGGGTCGAAAAGGCTGCCAAGGAAAAGGGAATTCGAAATATCCTCGCTCTGAGAGGTGACCCGCCACGAGGGGAGGATCACTGGATACCCTCTGATCCACGGTTTACTAGCGGCTTAGATCTGGTGAAATTTATCAAGACGACACCAGAGTTCAAGGATTATTTCTGTGTTGGAGTGGCCGGTTCGTTAAATTACTCGCTCGGAGCGTCCTGCTCACGCCATCGCAGCATACCCCGACGGCCATACCGAATCCAACGCAAGCGAAGAAGAGCAGATTCGTCATCTGAAGGCGAAAGTAGATGCCGGCGCGGACTTCATCATCACACAACTGTTTTACGACGCGGAATCCTTCCTCAGCTGGCAATCCCAAACCCAAAGTGCAGGTATGTTCACACGACAAATGACTCATTTTCGGTATTGACTTTGAAAAGGTATAAGAGTTCCAATCATTCCGGGACTTATGCCAATTCAAACCTATGCCTCGTTTATGCGCCTCACGAAACTTTGCGGTACACGAGTACCTGAAGAGCTCCTCACACAGATAAACGCCGTCAAAGTAGGTCGATATTTTATTTCCGACAGTGTGGCATGTTCCGACGATCCAATTTAGCACGACGATGAACTCGTCAAGGATCTTGGGGTAGACGTAACTGTGTCTATCATACGAAAACTGCAGCAAAATGGTGTGCAGGGGTTTCATTTCTGCACGCTTAACCTTGAGAAGAGCGTGCAGAGAGTGTTGGAGACGCTTGGGTGGATTGGCCATCAAGCGGAACAACATAATATGCTCATCAGCGTGCGTCGTTTATTAGTTATGGGAGCTCCTCCATGAGATTTGACTCGCGGTGTATTTAGGAATCGCCCAATCAGCCTACGACCATCGGGTCTCTCCCTTCAGATATTATGATCACTGCTTCTGATGCAGCAGCATCTGCTTCATATAAACTGCATCATCAAGTTCATCCAGGCTCTGGGGCCAACAATGTGGCCGGAAAGGTCGGTACGCTGCCTGTCCTTTAGCTTTCGTAACGAGATGTTTTCAGGGTGAATTGTTGGCCGCCAAAGTCTGGGATGAATTCCCTAACGGCCGATTTGGTGACTTTAAGAGCCCTGCATTTGGTGTTAGCGATCCATGGGACCATGGCCTTGGTGTATCAGTGAGTGGCCAGCCATCTTCCTGGTACTGTCCACCCCTAAAGTATATAAAGCCGGCAGAAGCTATTTCGTTCTGGGGAAGGCCGACCAAATTGGATGATATAACGACCTTGTTTGTGCGATATCTCAAGGGAGAAGCGCCATCTACCCCATGGTCAGACACTCCTCTCCTCTCAGAGAGCATTCCAATCACCCCTCATCTCCTAAAACTCAACGAGAAAGGCTGGTGGACTGTCGCCTCTCAACCAGCCGTCGATGCGGCTCCGTCGAATGATGAGACATATGGTTGGGGCCCGAGAGGTGGATATGTGTTCCAAAAGGCATTCGTCGAATTTTTCTGCACTCGAGAAGATGTTATGCGGATAGAATCCAAGTTGATCGTCACGAAATCAGAATGGGTCACCTATTTCGCTGCAAATATGTTGGTACGTCTTCATTGCGGAGTGTCTTGTCAGCTTGTGTCAACTTCTCCCTGATAGGATGACTATTCCACAAACATGATGGAGGAAGGGAGTAATGCTGTTACTTGGGGCGTCTTCCCTGGAAAAGAGATAAGCTCTCCAACCATCATCGAGAGGGACTCGTTTCTGGCGTGGAAGGTCATCTCCATCCTGTCCTGCCCGTTGATTTACGAAAGCTGATTTGTGGGCTATTAGGATGAAGCATTTGGATACTGGACACAATGGGGTCTCGTGTTCCCTCCAGGCTCACTGGAGCGCAAACTACTGGATCAAGTCCGAGATGAACGCTGGCTCGTTAGCCTCGTTCATCATAACTACAAGGACCCTGAAGGTCTATGGGAGTTCTTACTCTCTAAGTGATTTTCCGGGAAGTGTCGAGACTGATGTGGATATCGGTTCCAATGTCCAATGTGTATATATAAGGAATATCCAACCGGCTGCCTTTGGTTTTCTACATCGTGTCTTCGTAATGCTCGGCAAACACCTTCTTGGAAAACGATCCAAACGTCTCGTTTTCTCCAATGACTTGGGTCGTATCAGGCTGCATAAAGAGTGCAAACGTCTCCCTTGATACCTTTTCGGCACCTTCTGCCGCTCCAACTCGTACACAGTGAGGCGTAGCTCGGAGTTGACCTGCGGTGGCGAGCTCGAGAGCCTCTCCCGTTTGGAATGCCAGACAGTTTGGTGGGATAGCGACTTTTGTCAGATCACCGCCGCGCGTGCGGATATAAAGACCTGAAGCTGGAGAAGGGGAAGGTACTTGGCATAACGTTCCATCGCTCTCGTGGGAGAGGTAGATGGCGGAACACAAACCCGTCAACCTGGAGAGAAAGACGTGATTAGGGATATTGCTCGGTGTATAAAGCAATCAGAGAGCTCACAAGCTGTGGTCCAAATGGAACCCACACCAGCTATCCACTGGTTCGTCGTCTGAAGGGAGAGGGTTCTCCTTGGATGGAGGGAAATAGTGAAGAAGTCTCGCTTTGGTAGTCTGAGAGGTTGAAATGAGTTTCGACAACGAGATTGAGTTATCCGTTAGATATGAAGATGCTAAAACGTGGCTCAATACGTTGCCCGGACGTCGATTATCTCTCCTTACCGAATGGCTGACAAGCAATGGCGAGTTCCGTTCCGACCTTGAAGACAAATCTGATGACCAAAGTAAGTTCCTTGAATTGGGGGAGATCATCGTCAGTACTCACCGTCCGAGGTCCTTGAAAGCCTGCTCGAACCCTTCAACGCTCTTCTCCTTATCTCCAGGCCAGATATTCTTTCCATAGTACTCAGGGTATTGAGCTTGCTGATCCTCGGGAACAGAGGGAGAGTCCACGATAGGATTGGCATAATAGCTCCCTTTCAGGGTGTCGGGCTTTCCATTCATGATCTCCTTGCCCAAACTCCATCCAAAGCTACACATAGTCCCAGTTCAAAAAGAGTGTTGTTCCAAAGTAAATAAGACACTTGCGTACCTATATCGAGAACTAGCGTCTGCATATTTCTCCCTTGTTTCCTCTGGTAGTGCGGCAAACCGATCTGCCAAGAGGAGCAAGCGCTCGCGATAGCTGACATACTCGGAGGGGAGATTGTCGACAATGATGATACCCAGACAGTCAGCTTCTGATCCAAATGCCCTTTTGATCGAGTCCTGCAGCTTCAACGGTGTGGACACCAGCGTCGGATAGTCAATGACCACTGCGCCTTCCTTGGTGGCTCTGACGGGCTAAACAAAGTAGACAGAGTCCATTGCGTCAGATATCAAACCTACTTTTATGAGACATGATCATTTACCAGAAATTCTTGTGCCATTGTAATACTCCTGGTCAACCGCAAAGAGGCAAAGCCTTGATGAAGAGCAAAGTGGCGGGAGAACAACTGATGACAAAGACGTCGCTGCATGCCTCGAGGGGCTGGTGAGAGGTTTTAAAGCTCCAGTGACAAGAAGAGTTACTGCACTTTATCTGTTCAGTCCCGAAATGTAGACCACATGGAACAGCGGCTTGCAGAACAAATCTGATGGAAGATAGACCACCTGACCAGTATAGTAGTGGCGAGGGAAACTTCACATCCAAAACAAACGACGTTTCTGAACTCTGATATGCTGGTTAAAGGAGTGTGAAATTCAAAGATGAGCACTAGCTTTCTACGTTATTACACTAGAACAATGTGGCGGGTCAACGTCCAATTTTGAAAAAATAGGAGAACCGAACTGCTCCTGCGAGGAAGAGAAAAAAAGGTGGGAAACAGAGAAAACAAATGAAGTTGGAAGAACGAGGGTTGGTGGGGACAAACATGTATTAGAGATGTCAAGAAGTTTATCCAAGCGGTTAAGCCTGGGAGAGTCTTCACTCGATAACCCATCCTCTCGCAGCGCTTCGGCTATTCTCTTGCTGATGCCTAGTCTCGATCGTCGGGACAAAGTGACTTCCAGCAGTGGCATACGTCTTTGGTTTCACAGAGGGGTCACTACGCCCAGTCCGACCACTAGAACCACTTCCGACCGAATTACCTCTATCGAGGGAGAACGGATTGCTTCCAGACTCTGACGAAGCAAGAGAATCCGCGCGTCCCACTTGGGTTCTCTCACTTGTCGACGTCGAGGCTTTGCGACCACCATTGACCATGGATGACAAGTAGGTAGTTTGGGAATCGGCAAATGACTTCTGAGTCCGGAAGCGTGGTGGAAGGCTCGCCTCAGACGCCTTCTGGTCATATCCAGGAGCATATGGATCGAGGAAAACGGGGTCATGGAGTGGCGATCCAATATCTCTCGAATCAAATGACGATCTAGGAGAGTCCTTTGCCTTGGTATTAGCGCCAAATGCAACCGCATACGTCGGGATAGGGCCAGAGACAGGGAAATCGACGACCTCCCCCTTCTCAATGTCTCGAGAGGTGACAGTTGTGAACTCGTCTGGATTTTCTGGCTTCTCACTCACTATAGGAAGATAATTAGTGATACAGCGCTCCAATGATCGATAGCTTGCAAGCACTTACAGAATCGCTTCAAACCCTTGTGGAAGTTGTAGAAGCATACGACTCCCAGAATCGTCGTTGCAGTCATCATAATCCCAGAGGCAACGCTCATAGCTGCGAAGAAGCTCCATTCGCGGAATAGCCAGCGGAACGTCTGGCAGGCGAAGAGAGCAGCCCAGCCAGAAATCAGGAGTAAGCAGATTGTAATGAAGGCGGACATGAGCTTGTTTGCCTCGCGACGAACTGCAACCCATCCGAGCCAAAGCCAGGGAACCATGAGCTACAAGAAAAAAATGAGAAATCTATTTGTTTTCCGTGAGTATTGGATCACATACAATGCACGCCATAATCGCGAATGCCAAATAAACGTTCCTGTTCTCTGCAGTTTGCCCAAGGATGGAGTTGCACAAGACGTCCACTAGGACTCCCATCAATGCGACTGAAATACACATGAGATCATTCCAGAAGAGCTATGGTTGTAAACCTGAATACTCACTGACGAAGAAGAAAGCCATTTGAAGGCCAACAGAGAAAATGAGAACGATCATATAGATCCGATTGATCTGAATCGAAGCACCTATGCGCTTAAACGTCTGCCATCCGAAGAGCTGAGCAAAGTAAAATCAGTCTTTGTACTCGAAACTATCGAACTTATGAACACATACTTTGACAAGACGCCAACCCAGGAAAACAAAGGCGACCAACGAGACACAATTGATGACGAGAACGGTGGTTTCCGCGGTTCCTCTTTTCGACCAATAGTCTGGTAGGAGGTTTGTCCCACCACAAAGATTACTTCGAATCGTCGACCGAATGAATTCACTCCTAAATGTGGCGGTGTTGAAGATTTGATAAACGGACCAGGTAGTGGCGAGGATATGGGTGATCAAAGAGGCTGCAATATGGGGTATCGACTCATTGAGAACGGCGACAACCGACATGCCAAGAACCCAAAACTGGAAGGCCATGAATGTTACATCTTGGCGTTTAGTATTGTGGATACTATTGTGACCGATCAGGACCGGGCTCAATACGCGTAACCATGGACTCACATTTGGTTGGGCCACAGAATCATTTGTACGCATTGTTTGCTCAATGTAACTCCGCTGGACTTTGTGATTGGGTTGAACATATACGGTATGTTCACGCCAATGATCGAGGTGGTGGGAATTCCTTCCTCATCGACGTTGGATTCGTCTTCTCCGAATAAGGGAACTACCGACATTTGTTCCTGACGCCGCACTAACACAGGCGAATTCGAAAATGCACTATTGGTTCGCCTGACGAAACGTCTCTTGTCCTCCTTATCTTCGCCATCGTCATCATTATCAATATTTTTATCTTCAGCAGCCTGAGTGGGGCGGATGGAACTCTGGATCCTTGTAGTCGTTTGACCAGCGCTTTGGGTTCGTGTTGTTAACTGACTGGTACTCGGGGCTTTTGTCCCTGCCCCACCGGTGGATGAAACGGGGATGCTACGAATAGGTGCAACGCCAATCAATGCAATAGTAGGGTCTGCCACAGATGACGAAGTCGTGTTGGTTGATACAGGATACGATAGATCGGTTCCATAGTCCCCATTAGTTGCATTAGAGCGACCTTTCCACATAACGGGACACTCGTAGATGTTTCGGTGCGACAGCATATCCGCATAGGTGCAGAGGCGTAGCTCTCCGCCTGCTGTGCCGCCCTTGGAGAGGGGAACGAGGACAGCAAAGTTGTTGTGTGGCTCAAAGCCACCAGTGCTGAGTATTTCGCTAAGAAAAGAACTAGCCGAAAGGTTGATATCGAAGGCCCATGCCTGGAAAGAGATTTGAAGTATGAAGTGAAGCAACGAAACGACGAAGAAACCGAGTGTCAAGCGCGAAGCTGTGATTCGAGCATACTGTGGAAAGATGTGAGTTTGTTTTTCGAAGTCGACGGAGAGCCAACAGCTAGCAGATATCCGAGGCCAGAGTCCACAAGACCGCCTGTCAATACAGTTCGCCGTAACGACGAACGCCCCTCGACCACCGATTACGCCCTTCGCCAAGGGCCCAGGCAACTAAAAATGGATTACTTGCAAAGAGAATCCTAGTGACCCGCCCATAACCCGGAAGCATTCAGATGGAATGGATACTCACAACCAGCTTCAAGTTGGTGGGGACTGAGACACTCTTGAGTTTCTCTGGAAGTTGCATGGTGAACAGTTATAGAAGAAGAAAAAGACTATAAAGAGGCGGAATATCGTCCCAAAGGCGAGGAAGAGACGACGAGATTGAGCATATCGCGACATGCTTTCATTCCATGAACGAGGCACTCACCTGTGGTTGTGGTTGAATATGTAGATGTTGATACCGAAGATTAAGAATGAAATGGTCGCGCTGAGTCAAAAGTTCCTCCAACTAGGATCTCTTGAATCTCCACGCGGGGTCGAACGAGAAAACCGCGACGGGCGTCGGTGATAGGTAAATGATTATATAAGGATTGAAAAGAAAGAAAATACGGCCCAGCCGTTGGAGGCTTTGCGAGGCCTGGTGAGTAGTGGTTGAGGTCCAAGGACTGCAGAGGGCAGATGCGCCCGTGAGACCGCCGTGGCTGGACCGCCTCTGTAAATGGAAAGGCCTCGGCTGTGACATAAAACTGATGGTTCATAAATCCTCCTTTGTTTGTCGCTGTTTCTTGTCCAATGTCACCAAAGACGGCAATTCTGAGAGCCCATGGGCGTTAGCAATAGTTGCACACGACACTGAGCTCGTTCTTAAGAACGGGACATAGACCGGATATGGAAACCCTACCATTTGAACGGAGGCAGTTCCAGCATGTCATACTAAAAGTCAACCTCGCATCCCTAGTGCGAGATATGTCTCTAAAAATTCTCATCTACACTCCAAGCGATTACCTACTTGACTCAAAGGGGCTGTAAAACGATTTCACTGCTGGCAGATACAAGGAATGCCGTGAACCAGTGGCAATGAGCCTGTAGATGAGTCTAGTGCGTCGTCGAGTGCATCGTTGAGTGTGTTGTCGATAATATTCTGGAGATCACATCGATTTTTTGGAGACATAAATCGGTTCATTACAGGTGTCCGTGCCACACCAATTAAATGGGAAGGTCCAGGTTTAAACTTGACCATAATAGCAGACCGATACACGCTCTATCCCCGCTCAGCTGCTATATTCTGCCTCACTGGGTCTTAGAATAATCTCAAGTGTAGCGTTCCTCCCGACCAACAAACGAGTCTCAACCGACTTCATCACCTTGTCCGTGTTCGCATCGCAGGTCAGGTGACCTTTCTTCTATATGAAATGTCATATATTTAGTGGAATCCAGCTGATATTGTGTTTGTATCTCCAACATCCAGGAAGAGACTGGACTGGCTGCTCGGAACGGAGAAGAAGCGTTCCAACGACGTGTTAAACCAAGTTTAACGCTGCTCATTTGGGATATCTGATCACTTATCTGTCAATTTTGCGCGTCGCCTGTACGCAGAGTTAACAGGATCGCCTGAGTCCATTGGCTGAGAACGTAGACTACGGCCTCTCAACGGTGGTTCGACAAACCGAAGCAAGTTTCATGTCTAGCAGAGCTCCCTCTCAAGACTTCAATGTCGCTACCTCGATATACTTTCCACAGCTTGACTTGCACCCACTCTATCCAACCCCTGCACTCCTGTCGCAATATCTATCCATTTCGAGCACATTAACACCGGATGAACGAAAGACGCTCGTGAATCACAGCTTACAGCGAGCGTGTACCTTTGGAGACCTCGCCCTTCTCACATTCCTCATCCACGACGAACGCTGCAATAAATGGATAGATCTCGAGGATAAAGACGAAGATGGGAATACTATGGTCAGTATCTGTATTACTGGCTTCAGAGGAAACGAGGAGGGGAATATGGAACGAGAACTAGAACGTGAGGAGTGTGTGCGACTGCTCATCAAGGAGGGGGCTGACTTGAGCACCATGGATATGTGTAAGTTGATTGATCTAGAGCACAATTCAAAGTTATCTGACCTGTTTCACGCTCAGCCGGATGGACCCCCCTTCACCACGCGGCTCTCTTCGCACCGACATCGCTGATATCGCATTTGATATCTCGAAATGCCTCTACATTGGCCCTTTCTCGACGGAAGCTTACCCCTTTGGATGTGATAACTGCATATGAAAACGTCCCAGGGCGAGAGGATGCCATCATCATGCTTCGTGAAGCGATGAGAAACGCGCTTACATACGAAGAAAAGGAGAAACTACTACAACAAGGATGGAGAGGTGATGAGCGTCGCGAAATAGAAAGGCGTAGACAAGAACGGAAGGAGAAGAGGCAACATCGAAGGAAAAGGCTCAATGAGGATGTGACAGCAGTGCTTGAGGAGGAACTCGGGCAGTCATCATGGTGCTGGGGTGACTCAGATTCTTCTACTGACGATGACATTTTTGAGCCGAACGACTTGGACGATGAAGATGACGAAGGCTATGATTCGGATACGTTACTTGTAAGTCCGCAGCCTCTTTTTTATACTTGGGTCATTCAACGCCTTGCAGACACCTCGAGAATCGTATAGCACGATGCTCGTATTTTCCCCTCACGCACTTGGGAGAATTCTTCAGGCATTGATACCTTTTCCTACCTCTCAACCTCATCATAGTAAGTTGCATGCATTCCGCATGATGAGGGTAGATAATCTAATTAACCCAACCTAGGAAAACTCCGCAACCCGCTCCCCGCACAAGCCCTCTACCTCCATTGTAGATTCGCCTACATAGCTTGCGACCATAACTGGCTTGAAGACCTGATAGTTGGAGCTATGGACAGGGTAGAGGAAGTAGTGATGGTACGGACCCGTTTGTTTCTTCCCGTCAATTTCATATCTCATTCAAGATTCTTCAAACTAGGTCAAACCAGATGATCTCAGCTCACTTACCCACTGGCTGTTCAACGTAACGCTGCTACTACATCTGTTGAGATGCGACGACTCTACGGCCCAAGTATGTGAAATTCTCGGGCTTTTCGGTTTGATCGAGGAACTAGTCAACGTAATATATGGTAATCTATCGTCGCGCCACTGGTCGTACTCCTTTCTGAATCATTTCCATCAGTCTTGATTATCCGCATCATAGAGCGTCGCATGGACCCCTTGATCGATTCGACATTGCTTGATTATACGCCACCCGAACTTCAAACAGAATGTGACGCCATCCAGTTTGAAGGAGAATGGGACGGATGGACGGGCCTTTTGGGGAGAGTCATGAGTCCCAAAAAGAAACCACCAGCATCTGGTGCTAAAACTCCAGGAAGGGCCAATCAGCCTGGTTCAGGCGGGATGTCGGCATCCAATTCCGCTAGTTCGCTCAACTCGAACCGACGCCTCTCCTCTGCATCTACAGCACCAAAACCGACATCATCAAAGCTCAATCCATCCCATACTCGAAGGGACTCTGCACCCTCCTCGAGCGTCGGAAAGCAGATCACCTCAACGTCGTCATTGTCAAGACCGAGTTCACCTCCGGTTGCGGGGAATGGTCTCCCTTCTAGCTCTGGCACCATTTCTACTATAAGGAATACAATTAATAGAGCCGCTGGAGGAACCATAACACCTTCGACATCCGGATTTCTTACACCTTCAGACTCCTTGACCAATGTGGCTGCATCCGCTTCTGGGAAGACTACGCCTAATAATGGACCTACACCGTCCACATCGATGGTGAACTTGACGGGGAAGAAGAACAAACCACCTGGCCCTTCGCCAGGAGATTTGACGACTTTATTGACCGCTCTCCATACTTTTATGAGCCTATCTGGAATAAACCCGGTGCTCATAATTCAGACATTCAGTCAGGTGTGTAAACAAAATCTCCACTATCCGCACAACCTAACTGAGTATATAGGTCATGTATTGGACGGCTTGCGAAATGTTTAATCGAATCCTCCAACGACGAAAGTATATCTGTCGGAGTCGTGCACTATACATAGGTCTCAACTTGAGTGTATTAGAGGAGTGGATTAGTGGAGGCATGGGGGTAGGACTCCCGCGGGAAGTCGGTGGACACTTCAAAGTGGTTCGGGAATTGATAACTTGGCTACAGGTGTGTTCACCACTAAATTTCCTCTGGGAAGCTCATTATTTGTCCAGTGTCTCTCTTCAATCGACCAATTCCCCTCCTTGATCGCCACAGTCCAAACTTTCCGCCAGTTGAATCCCTTACAAATGCGTCGTGCCGTCCGCGACTACAGGTTCGAAGTGGGGGAATCTCATATGACAGAAGAATGCACGCAATATCTTGCCCAACTACAAAAAGATTGGGAGAGACAGAGAGTGAAGATGGGGGTCGAAGCACTCAAGAAAGAGGTATGAACAATCCTCCTTAGTGGCATCACTAGCTGACGTGCGGGCTAGATGGGAGAGCGGGAAGGCTCGGTGTCTTCTCGCGGAGGCACCAACGACCCGTCTACGCCTCCTCAAGGACAATCCATCCCGGCTAGCGCGTCCTCAGACGCTATAGCACAACAGGCTATTGATAATCTCTTTTCTCGAACCTTTGAGAAGTCAGAATGGCAGCCTGCAAAGCCTCCTGCGGTTTTGGGCGAACTCCTGGATGCTCGCCATATGCTACCACTATTACTACCGTCCGACCCCGTATATCTGGGTGCACTCCCGGTGTTGCCACGAGACAGAAACGGAAGAAGAGAGAGTGGTCTCCGAGACTTTCTTTCTTTAGCTCCAGATAGCTTCCTGCAATCTGGTAATTTAGCCTCGAAATCTCGATCACATTCACGGTCTGGATCACAAGCGGGATCCAGGGGAACGAGCATCATCAGCGTGGGGAACAAAGGCCCGATGGAATGGTTGTCTCGGTCCAGAAAGTTGCGCGTTGTGGACAAGGAGATGCTCAAGTTTTTGGGGGACGATGAAGTCGCCAGTGAACTCGAAGCTATCGCCGCTAAATGGCGCCATGCATGGGACAATACTGCCGATTTACAGTTACCAACGATAGTGGAAGATGGCTCAGTGCGAGTCGTTGAGCCCGATGAGGACGAATCACAAGGCGAAATGGAGTATCCAGTGACAAATCCACTCGTACTCACGCACGAGCCACCGAGAATATTGAAGGAGATGCGACGAAGAGCGAGCCAGGTTGACGATGGTTAGGGTTGAGACATTAGAGGTTTCTCCTTCACAACAACCATTCATAACTAAAGCCTTCTTTTCTTTCGTCATGATTCGTTTGTATCCAGTAGTCAACCAGTTCGATAATCAATCATACATTCGTCAAGGAAGAACTGGAGTAGTGTTAAAAAGATTGTGATGCCCCTCCCCCCCGGCTGGAAGCTTGTAATATCGTTGTCAAATCCCGCGTGAACCGAGAGAAAATATGGCTGCTGGGCTTGAGCGGAGTTTTGCTCTCACGTGGGCCAGCCACTGGGGTGCTTATAAGACGCCAGCCGACTCTCGAACGTCCTTCTCCTATCTCTACCCATCTCCAGCGCCTCGCACTTGCTTCATTCCAGGACTACACTTGCCTCTGGCGTCACTTCCCGTTTTCTCTTCTTCGTATCAATCGACGCACAAACTCTCGAACGGCCAGCCAGCCAGCCATCGAAGCTTCGACACGACCGGACGACCATCACGACGTAGACC
This sequence comes from Serendipita sp. 399, assembly GCA_019627685.1. Classification (NCBI taxonomy): domain Eukaryota; kingdom Fungi; phylum Basidiomycota; class Agaricomycetes; order Sebacinales; family Serendipitaceae; genus Serendipita; species Serendipita sp. 399. The sequence continues at coordinate 14,410 of WSTO01000072.1, read as the reverse complement.
AGCTTTCCAATACTGTGAAGATATCGACTATCTGGTCTATTCGACACAAATATTCATCAGGTGCTCAGCCTACCAAGGCTCCTTTAGCACTATCGATCTACACGTACAGCGCCCTGTCATCACCACCATCCCAGCTTTCAGTCCTTCTTCTTTGTGCATCCGTTTTGTCAGCCATGTCCGTCTTTCGTGACATCCGCCCCACAGCACGTAGTGCGAGATTGGCCACCAGCCCTATCAGTCGAAGAGGGCAAAGCAATCACCTGAAGATATTTCCGATGCCACAGCTGGATGTAGGCATGTCAACAATTCAGTTTGGATCACCTCTCCTGCTAGCGAATTCAAGCGAGTTGTCCGCGATGGATGAACCCGCCAGCGACATGATGGAGGGCGTGGATAATCTACCACTGGAGGTACCTGGGACCTGGTGCGAAAGAGAAATAGCTGACGAAATGATGGAAGTGGTTTCAGAAGAAGGCTCAGACGGTGAAAATGATGCCGACGACGACGAAGACGACTCCCCTGAGTGGGCTTGGGAGAATTTTGACAACCAAAGCGACGAGAGGAGGCCACCGAACGACGAGATATTACTTGCGGTTGGGGAAATGGATGATCACGAGCCAGAAGACACTCGTATTACACTCAGCTCAGAGGTCAATGGTTTTCTCCCTCTCTACAAGCAAGTACTGATTTTTCTTCTATAGGTTCTCCCGAGTTACCAGCCTGTAGCGGTATCTAGCACCGGGCAAGCTCCACCGGAACGGCGCCTTAGGCGACGAACTCCCGTAGAGAGGACAACAACTCGGTCATTTTTGTCACAGAAACGCAACACAGATCCGAACGACGAGGGGTCTTACGATGGGTCGGATGAGGATTCAATAAATGCCCACCGAGCTCGCATTGTGCCGCGCGAATCGCGGAGTCTATGAGTTCGATATTTTCGTCGCCTGTGGCGTGCATTTTCCTTTCTCGAGTCGCGCCCAGGTGGGATCTACCTTCGGCGATACACAAAGGGGGTCTCAACGTTGATACACCTCCTAGAAAACCTTATATTCGTACAAAGCACACTGTAACCCCACCCATATTGTATCCTCAGGGAGTTCCAATCCGGTGTGATCATCGGGTGCATGGATGTGGTCGGGTCCAAGATCAGACTGTGACGGTACATGTATCTCCTATGAACTTGCGTATGCTCTAGCAGTCGAACTTATTGTGGAAAATACTACATACTAAACTGGTGCATAATGACAAACATTTGGCGGCGCGAATCCGCCCCGCCCATATAAGAGTGTACATACAAGATAAACGAATAGGCCCCTTGTCCGATGAACGATATATGATGGTATCTAAGAGCTCCATGATCGTCCCTTCCACGACGTTGCCTTGAAAATCCACAACTCTCGCCTCCCTCTCAGTCCCAGCGGTCCGACTGGTCCTAATGGCACTGCTGCGTCAAGTCTGATCGTATATCAGTAAATATGGAAATAGTCATAGATATCGTATCTCACCGAAACCCAAACGATGCGATGATCTTCAGCAGCTGGGAGAGGAGCATGAGCATGTCAGCCTTTTCATTTCTAGTCAGGAATAGCTGAGCTAGAAATCGGGTGAGTACTCAAACCTTCCGCTAAGTAGAATCGTAAACCTACCATCATGTCTGGATCGATGCACCTTTGACCGCTTGGTGAGCCGATAGACGTGAACCTGGGGTATTTCTTCGTCTTCGTCATCGCCCTCCCCCGCGTCTGCTGATTGATCAAGACCGGGTTTTGGAAACGATTCGTCCTCCTCCTCGACGTCGAAAAGTGTCGAGTGTTGAAGAGCGTTTAGGATGGCGACATTGATGTCGGCCGGTATATCCACAAAACTGAGTCTGTGTCCCTTAAGAGAGAAAGATAATGCAAAAAACCGTGTTATAGCGGGTGCGGACGATGTAAACAAGTGACGAGGAGATCGTCGCTGATGAATTCTTGTGAGGACGACGCGGGTTACTTTCGAGACTAGTACACCGTACCCAATGTGTATTCTGTACAGAGCAGAGGTATGAATAGCCCTGAAATGGCAGTCAGCATCACGCACGAGTAGTACAAAAGGCGCTGACCTGAGATGCAAGAACACTGAAAAGACTGGCGACCATCCTATGGGCTCTACAGGAGAGTCAGAAGATTCACATGCATTAAAAATTATTCATTTACGTGATTCTGTCGGAACCCCCAGACGACCAAACGTTTCCGTTCAACCGTACTCGCCACTCGCCGCGGCCTTCGTCGTCTGTGCGGATACCGCCCGCCCAGTGGGGTAATATTTCTTCTCGTACACTTTCCATTATAGAATTCGGACCATTATTTGATGGCGTCAAATTATATATTTTGAGAACGTTGTGACCACCGAGTGCGACGAATAAATTATCTGGGAAAAAGATTTAAGGCCAGTGCGCACAAAGCGATACGGAGGGAAATCATACCTGGTGTAAAGTGAACAACTCCCCCATTTTGTCGAGGCTTCTTGATTGGAACCTCTGGAGAAGGGGCGATAGGACGGTCATCGGCGGGGACCGTGATGGTGGTTGGTGTATAGGCGCCTTGCTTCAGGTATTCAGGGCTGCTTGCAGACCTTAATCGACGCACAGCAGGCTTAACCGCAGGCTGTGTTATATTGCGAGATAGGTCTGGATAATGAATGATATGCTCCTCGACATATGTAGGGCTCGTCGCGTCTGATGACTTTTTGGAACGACGAGTCAGAGTCGGGCTAGTCGATTCATAACGGTCCGGTGATGCCTGAGGTCTCCATACATCCGACTCGGTAGGCGAATATACGTGTCCATTGCCGCTGTGGATGACACTGACTCCAGGAGATGCGGGTGCTGGGGCTGGGGGTCTCGCAACTGGTGTGGTAGGATATTGGATGCTTGGACGTGTGATATAGCTTACGGGAGCACCGGAAGATGTCGATCGAGCGACCTTTGGTCGAGGGTGATGCAGACTGGGCTCGCTCGCATGCATTTTCGAGGCGTAAGGGCGGAAGTCGTGTCTTATTTAGTGCGTCGTAAAAGCCATATAAACCTCAGAACACCCTCTTTTTATCCGCGGGAGTTTGTCGATAGATGTGGTAGCGGCCAAAGTATTGTCGGGCATCAGCCTCGAGGCATGCGCGGACCCAACACTCATGTCGTGGCCTTGCCCTTTTCGACGGTTTCTTGATCAGAGCCCTAGAACTTGAGCCCAACATCCCTTTGGCGGTGTGTCCAAGTGATGACAGAGTAAAGGTTGAGTGGCAGAAATGAGTTCAAATCCTAGGGAATATAATAATCAATAGGTCCAAGGGCTCAATGCCGTCTGGCAGGAGTTAACATTCGCTGTGCTGAAAAGGGAAAAAGATCCTATTTATTCCTAAAGGATTGGATAGAATAGCCATCATACAGACCGCTGAGCTACGGAATAGTTGATTATTTGGGAATATTTTCCTTGGCTTGTTGACGAATGCGACGACTATATGTGTAAAATCCATTAATGGAGGGAATGATAGCGCGAGGATGAGTACTTGCTCATATGCATTTCTATCGTTCCTGTGTGTAGCATCAGCAAGTCTGAAGATAGCGTGCAACGAAAGGAGACTGACTTGAACATGGTGTACGCGTCGCTCTGCGCAGGGTCGTTGATGTTCGGGTCCGTTAGAAGATCCTGTATACCCAAGAGGATCTGCATAGAGTAGTGAGGGACTGCCTCCTCGTTGAGAGAATACAATACCTGCTTAATCGTGATGCCAGGCTTCCACGCCTTTTCCTCATCCAAAATGGATAGGCAGACGGTCCCACTGAAACAAAAGATGGCTCAGGAAAATGATGAAATTGTGTTTGCAAACGCACCTTGGGTAGATGTTAGGGTGGAAGAGTGGCGGGGTGAATTTGCCTCCAGAAGTATGTCAGACTTTACATAGACACTCGCATGTATACATACACTTTGGGGGTTTGGATGGGTACTCTAGAGCTGCAGTTGAGCAATGTCTTTTCACCTCGAAACTTATCATTCACCTTCAGGGAAGATCATGACCATTTTGTAAAGCCCATTCTCCCAGAGTGTCTATCATAAGTGATTCGTAAGTAGTGTCGCTTTTAGTCCTCGAGCAGAGCAAGCAAGTCCAGTGTACCTCGCTCTTGCCAGGAATGCCGACCTCCCATTCCATGAGGTTCAATGAGCCATCTGCTGCTTTCGTAGGGCGTGCATAGAACCCCTATATCAGAAGAATTCCTCAGCAATGCCCCAATAGGCTTGTTCCGTGATATGCACTCAAGACGTACGAAAGGGTGATCCTTGCGCCATTGCTTCCGTTCCTCAGCAAGACGAATGCGACAGATTCCTGCCATGTTTGAACCAACTGTCCAAGGACGCGACGGATGAGGCCAAATCACGCGGAGTTCAAACTTGGGGCACGCACTTTCACCACCCTCCGTCCGATTCGCTCTCGTCCTGATGGTGGCGAACAAATTCTACAACAATTATCGACACGGACGATACAATTTATATTCAGCTCCACCATTTGCACGAGGAAACGGTGGTCTCGACTATACGCTCCAGCCCTCTCACGTCCTCCTCATCAAATGCAGACAAAACGACAGAATCAAGATCCATGACGCCCAAAACAACTTCCTCGATATCTTTACTGCCCGGTCTCTCTACTTTGAGCCTCATGGGAAGCACAATTTCCGAAAGAGTGGACCCATCACATGCAATGTGGCCGGGATAAGCCTCGACATCTGGAACGACGAGTGGCTTCTTCGATATATAGGCATCCGCACATACTCCTCCTCCTTGTCGTGCACGAATATATTGGCAAGCCGGTTTGCCACAAAAGGGACCAAGTAACAAGATGCGAAGGGCATCATCGGATCCGGCATCATTGCTAGGTCGCCTCGAAAAAGGAGGAAATAGACAAGAGTCCAGATAAAAGCCTGTTTCAAGTGGGTGAGTGATAGGGAAAAAAGAATCAAATTGCATTCGCTTTGTCATACCACACCAATTCACAGTCGGACCCGTTTTGGTCACTCCGAACCCTTCGAACCCCATCAGAGAATGATAAACCACGGAGGAAACATTGGCAAGGTTCGTAACCTAGAGGTAGCATGAATGGTGATGTGCAAGTAGCCCCAAGTCTTCGACCTCACCCATGAATCTTGTCCATCCAGCAAACCAGTAATCTGCGCGTGAAGGTACTCCCAAAACTCTTTTTTATCCTTCACGTATTCAGGAATGTCGCTGGAGTCTGCGTGAGGCATAACAAGAATGTTTGCAGTTGGCTGAGAGAAAGAATCAGCAAGCCATATGGCGTCAAGACCGAACCCATTGATCGCTACGACCGCTTTCAGGGGTATAATTACGGCAAGAGTTAATAAGATCTCGAATGTACACGGGGCTAGTCTATGATTACTCCATCGAATGAGGAGTCGTCCATGAATTGTAGTCTCAGGTACGAGTCAAGGAATACTCATACGTCATATTTGTGAGACCCATCTTCTGAATTGCTTCCGGAGCCTACCAAAGTCGCCCTATCGGAGGTCTCCCTGTTTCGTGGTGGTACCAGGAGATGAAGATGCTTCTCAACAATACGTGGTGAGTTATCAGATGTCGACGAATGTGCCTGCTGAGAGGACATTGCGCTGCTTGAGAGTGAAATCCTCTTGATGAGTTCCTTCTGAACCTCGGCTTCTCCAGCGGCATTGGCAGCCCGCATTGAACGGAACCGAGAGGCTATACCTATGATTGTGATAATTCTGGGGAGGGATGGGTTATTCAGTGGTAGTTGTGACGAATGAAAATCCCATTCAGTGGTCAGGAGGAGAACGAAAGACTTACAGCAGTGCCGAAAGACTAGTGATAACCCCAACAAATACTTTTGGCCTGATTGCTTTTGAGCCGAAATCGTAGGAAGCTTCGACTGTGGTGGCAATAGACAGTCCAATGAGAAACCAGCGTATGACGATTCCAAAAATCGCACACTCCCAACGAGTCCTCGGAGGCAGCTTTTCTTCGTCTCTAATGATACCAATCATCAGCGACAACGAGGCCAGGACACTGCTGATGACACCCAAAGTGACGAGGAGAACATGACCGGGATGTTTGTACCAGTCCCTACCCGCCGCGGAGGAGTCGACGTTCGATTTGATGCCGAATACAAGTACAGAAAGACTGATACTGAGTCTGACAGGAACGAGAATTCCGAGATAAGGAACGTAGTAGAAGCCACTGGTCATGACAGGGTCGTTGAATGTTTTGTGCTTGCGACTGCAAGTGATTGTCTAGCAATGAACGAGTGGAATCGATCGTGAAGATCTCCAGATAAAGAATTAAAATTAACCACGGTCACAGTCGTGCGAGAGCGGATTAGAAGAATGTTGTTAGAGTACAAGTGGCTTGGGGTCAGCGCGCCAGTTGACCAAAAGAAACCGTGTCGAATCTGATGACATACCATATCTTGAAGGGTCCAAGCGAGTTGGGCTGCTTAGAGCGGCCCTGACGCTTACTCTGGCCATCAGCTCAGAAGAGAACAAGAGAGACGGAGTTTTCAAGGGTATTTGCATTCAAGCAGGCGTACATACACTGAAAAGGGGCTCGTATGAGAGCTGCCCGTGGCCGGGGGCAGATTAAATAGATGGGGAGGAAGTGTAAGCGAGTAATGAGGGAATCGATTAAAGAGACGTTGAGAATACCAAGGAAAAGATCGTGATATAGGAGCGCTATGATCTCCTTTTAAGCGAGACTGATTTTAACCGGAATCGTGATGCCCTCCGACTCTTGACCAACGACGCGGGGCGCGAGTGTGGCTCCAAACCTGGTCATGACCTTCACACCCGTGTCTTCGAACACAAAGTTCTTGACGAGGGTGTAAATGAGGACCTTGTACTCAAAGAGCGCAAGGCGCATGCCGACGCAGGCGCGAGGACCTTCCGAGAAGGAGAAAATTCCAGCCCACCCGCCGCACATCTCTTCGGCAGGCTTGAGACCTTTGTCACCAGGCTTACAGTATTTCTCGCATCCTGGTCGTCCAACGAGCCATCGACTCGGGCGGAACGCATCTGCGTCGTCCCAGACGTCTTCGTCGCGGTTGATGCCGATGGAGGGGATGTGAATGACTTGTCCCTTCTTAACGGGGATGGTGTTGATCCAGCAGCCATCTGCACCTTTAATGGGTTCGCGAAGTGGGAGGACGTCGTCTTCAGCTGCGACCTTTTCATTACGCGCAGAAGCGGGGAACAGGCGGAGACTATGTGATAGTTGATTTGTCAATACCTGATTGACTGAGAATTGCATCGATTGGGACTTACTTTTCCTTGCAGACGGCATCCAAGAGGGGGAACGCATCAGGATTGGCGAAATCGTCATAAGTGGGTTCTCCTGAGAAAGCAAGAAGTTCGTCCCTCAAAGCTGTTTGGACCTCTGGGTTCTGTGCCAGAGTCCAAAGAGAAAATGCGGAGGCGCCAGCTGTGGTCTCGTGTCCGGCAACGATGAAGGTAACAACGTGATCATAGATCTCAGCCATATCGACACGCTTAGCTGGGTCCTGTTGAGCATTGGCACGCACTAGAGTAGAAACGCGTTAATGAACTTCCGGGGGACTGCATTGGGTCCACATACAGAGAATAGACATCAAATCTTTGCCATGCTTCTCCATTTGTCCATTAGCGACAATGTCCTTGGCCAGTTCACGAATTCGGTTAGCGACGGCACCTTGGGCTTGGATGGCCTCGAGTGGTAAAGAGGTGATCCAGGGGAAGAGACGAAGTACGAGGAGAGCAGTAAAACCGGCTTCATCTTGTCCCATTTCGTTTTGTTTTTTCCATCCACTGGTGATTTTGAGGCCTTCTGGACTATCGCCGATGGTATTGAAATCATGACCAAAACCGACACGGCCAATCACGTCGAGTGTGGCGGGCGCCATCAATTCGAAGACGTTGAACACGGACGAACCCCCATTGCTGAGAATTTCATTTGACAGCTTATTCTGAAGGTTGTGGGAGACTTGATAGATATCAGCACCCATCTTGCGGACATTATCCGCTGAAAAGGCGGGGGCGACGAGGGCGCGCATCTAGACAGACATGATGAGCGTGAATCGGAGAAGAGTCGTAGCAACAGGACGCACCTTTTTGTGAGCTTTTTCACCCTCAACCCAAATCAGTCCGCGGCCGGTCAATCTGTCGGAAACGTAAGATCGTGTGAACTATGTCCAGGTGCATCAAAATTCTTACCGCTCGATCAGAGGGATGAAAACAGGAGAATGGGGGTAGTTGTATGTGTTCTGGAGTATGCATATTCAGTCTCCCATCACCGCGCGCGACCCCAGAAAATTAACTCACCTTCGCGTAGATATGCGACAGTGCGACCGTGTCACCAACGACAAGCTGAGCAAAGAAGTGTTTGAGCATCGTAATCACGGATTGGAGGTAGGAAACCTACGATATCAGGGTGCCCCCAGGCGGCCTTGAGCTTGAAAGCCTTCCCGCATTCCTTGAACCATGCTCGCCATTGATAGCCTGAGTCATCCTCGAACTCTGTCTTTTCGTGACCCCAGATGAGTGAGGCATTGGCCTGGATAGATAGTCAGCCATTTCGACACTTGACCACTCAAGCGGTGATACACACTGGGGCAGGTACGTTCTTCAATAAGAATCGACGCTCCCACCACGTCTTGATGACGAGTGCGACGATGGAGAGCGGGATCGCGGCAGCAATTAGTAGAGGTAGTGACATGGCGAACTGGGGGAAGGAAACGAGGGGTGAGCCCAGGGGGATAACAGAATGCTCAGCTTTTATTACGGCCACGAGGTTGTACTTGCGTTACCATTCGTGTCAAATCGAGCGGTGCCTAGCGAAGGGAAGTCTTGTTGAACATGGCCCCATCCGCATTTGGCAACCGCCATTCCGCATCCGTCCATTGGATGATGAAGAGGCCTGCTTCTGAGTGCCTTGCCGAAACCGTTTGGCCGTCTCTCCTGGCCTTCAATACATCGTCCTACCTCATCCAGCGTTCGTAAACATCTCGTCCAGCCTGCAAAAAACGGTCTGGAGGGCCCTCCAGGTCCACGTCCGTGCCGGGGTTGCTCCGCCCTGTCGTGTTGCTAGAGTCTCTAACGCGGATCAGAAGTCCCCATTATCTGCGCCGATGATAGGTACTATTCAATGCGGCTATGTCACAAATAGGTTAGGCTGTGTCATCAGTCTCCGTTCACGGCCTGCTTCTTCAGCCCTCAAAGGACGATCAGTCTTTTGTAGTACTTGATATAGGCGTGTGCATCTGTAGCGAGCTGATAGGGTGTCATTTACTTCCAATAGCTTCCGCAAGCCACCGTTGATGGATATCGCACCTTCTGCCTTTCCGCCGCCAATCTATAGTCCCCCTTCGCATGTTTCAAGAGCCGCTTGCGTGAGCGGGTACGGAGCTGCTCATGATCGTTCACTAACAGAAGCGAGGTTGACGAGAGATCAAGATCATGTTGTCCACAGGCATGGAATGATGGAAACTGACAAGATTGAGTCGTTTCAGCAACCGCTGCCTCCAATTGCTCCTTGACTGGCCCAGATAGCGGCTCGTCTTGCATACCCAGATTGAGAACGCATGTCTGACGCGAAGTTAGTTGGTTTCGAAGCATAAGACCCAAACGAACGTTACGCTTCTCAAGCGCCCTTAGAATCTCCTCTATTTCCGGGTCGGCCCGTTCCTTTAGGCGCTCCTCAAAATCGAGTACCATCGCCTCCCTGTTAATTATAATTAGACGAGCTCTCTTAATCTACTTGGGCTGTACTCACAGATACTGGCTGCACTCCCTTTTCCTGCCTTCGGACGCGAGTCTTGCCTCAGCGAACATACCAGCAATAGACTTTTGCAGTTCAATCGTCTTTGCATCGTCATTTTCTGGGGAAGAGCCTCAGCGAGAATGCATTGACCATGTTTCGGAAAACGCCTCCACTGGAGAACTGGTTTGCGATCAGTTTACGGATTACAGCCGTGCTGTTCGCGTTGTTAATGTCGATTTCGAGTTTCCTTTTCTCAGAGGACCCACTTCTTCACCTCTTGACTTCCCATGGTTTCAGAGTCGTCATCTTCGTCAACTTCAATCACTGAGTCTTCGTCCTCTTGTTTGTTACGCTTAGATTTAGTTACTCTGGATTCGGAGGCGCGTGATTTGGTCTTCTTCGATGCCGCCATTACCGATGCTACAACAACCGGATCGTTTGCCACAGCAGCGCGACGAGCACCTATGAAGGATGGTAGAGTTCACCGCTGTACGTTTCAGAAGAGAAAAAGCTCAACCCTTTTGATTTGTGGCCTTTGGAGGCATTCTTAGGAGTCAAAGGCGAGAGCAAGTTGTGGCCTTTCCCCGTTCCCGACCGTTTCGACCATTCGTGAGGATGGTTTACCGAATAGATTATACAGCTACATCTACATTCGAAACAGGTATACTTTTGCCTTTACGATGCATTTTAAGGGACGTTCAGTAGCTCAGATCGCTCATCCTTAATTCCTTTAACTTTGGCTTTGCTTCTGCGCACCCACGGCTCTTTGCCGTTTAGATCTAGACTTTCCATTTCCACGTCCAATCCGTGATTCTCGGTATACTAAGGAAGGGCCAGATCTCACAACAGCGGCAAATACATTTTCAGAGGATACCCCGTGTGTGATCGTTACAAACGTTGATGCCTATGGTACCTTGAGCAGAGGCGGCCTGCTCGCCGGACAACATGGGTACAGGCAACGCTACTCACGAAGCGATAGAAGGACGAAGGCGAAGAGGTTGAGCAAGATGGCCGAAACGATCGCAACGGCATGAACCCACTCTTGGCCTCTCCCATCTCAACCCCCAACGACCTTGAATCATGTCGCACAAGGGCAGCATTGAGCAAGAGTCCACGGACAAGAAGGCTGTCGACGCGCTGGATTCGCAGCAGGCAAGCCCAGTGGCCGTCGCCGATCTCGAGCAGCTTTCTACACCAGTGGTTTACAAACTCTACAAACGACGCTGGCTCGGCATAATCACTCTCGTGAGCTCCTTCAATTTTATCCATATTAGACTTTATGCGATTATGCTAAGTAGCCTTCTGACGATGCCAGGTTCTTTACAATGTTATCTCTGGCATGAATGGACAGTTCTTTGGTCCCATAACAACGTAAGGATATGCCCATTGTGCCCATTATTTGTGCTTGACTGAGTAAATTCTAGATCTGGTTTGTATATTCCAACGCCTGCTCCACAACCGCTCACACAGGGAATAATGCAGTCCACGACGAATGGGGCATCTCGCTCACCAAACTCAATTGGACAAGGTTTGTTGGTCTATAGAGGGAAGTCTCTCGTCTTCTGACGCCTCGACTGTAGCAATATCGTGAACTTGGTCTATATTCCTGTGACCTTCTTCACCATTCACATCACACCAAAATTGGGACTCAAAAAGATTGTAAATCATTTCATTAGCTTTACGGATTGCGATTTTGCTCAACCCAGTCAAGGTGCTCCTAGGGGGTATCCATCTTCTTCTAGCCAATTGGATACGAGCGGCTGCTATTGCACCGTCACTCAATGCCAATGGGAAGTTCGCTCTCATGATGATTAGCCAAGTTTTCGTCGCATTCGCCCAAGGTTGTGTTCAAATCAATACTGTCCGATATTCCGAGCTCTGGTTCGACCTTCGAGGTCGGGTTGTGGCCACAATGTTAACTAATATCTGTACGTCGTTCTGTTCGGCACCCTCTGTTTCTGTCTCACCTCCGATTCAGCGAACCCACTCGGAGGTGCCATCGCGTCCCTGATCCTTCCGCAAACCCCCAACACGAAGTGGGCTGTATGTCGTTTGCAATGTCCGCCGCCTCCACTCTGCTGACGGCCGATCAGATTCTTGTGGGAGCGTTCATTGCTACTGGAGCCTTCCCATTCGGCTTCCTCCTGCAAGAGCGCCCGCCAACTCCCCCGACATTCGCCGGTTCCACTGTTAACCCTGGACTGAAGAGCATGCTTCGTGCTCTATTCGGGAAAGAGCCTATCGACAGTCCGCAATACATGGACGTTCGCGATCGCATCGATTTTGCGCTTATCTACATGGTCTTTGGCATAATCTGTGCTGCCACAGCTGCCTGGTCAAATTTCGGGAATCAGACTGTGCGTAATCTTCTTTTTTCTGGTATTCTCACACTGATTTATTTCCCTCGTAGTATGGGCCTTATGGATATTCGCAGACTCGAGGTGAGAATATTCCATGAATCTAGACTCAACGGCAAGCTGACGACGTGTAGTTGGTCTATTCGACGCAACCATCCTTCTTTCTGGCATTCTTGCTGCTGTGACCGGTGCTCCTTTGATTGGTCGACTCTTTGGAGGCAAGATCCAGTGGGCTGTACGAGTCCTTCTGCCGATCATCGCTGCATGCTGGGTGGCGCAAATCTGGAACGTGAAACCGGCCAATGACGGTGGTATCTTCGCCGTCATGGCAATCGTCGGCGTCTCCTCTTTCCTTTTACTGCCCGTCGGGCTCGAACTCGCCGCCGAAGTCACTAGGAACGCTGAAGCCTCCTGCGGCTTGCTATGGATGAAGTAAGTGTTCCGTCGTGTTTCAGAGGGGGGTAATGTTCTGACTCGTTTTCAGCGTCAACTTCGTCGGCTTCTTCTGGATTTTGATTGAGGACCGTCTCCGTGCTGGACCAGATAGCAACCCCCCAAACAACATGACGCAAGCGCTCATATTCAACGGCACAACAATTGCTGTCGCTGCCGCCATAACCGTGATAGGGTTACGAGGGAAGCAGAAGAGGAGAGAGAAGGATGTCGAGAAATTGCATGAAGCCTTGGACGATGACAGAGCTCATCCTGGCCAACACAACGTGCACGTTTTTATTCCCAAGGAATAACACATTCCGCTAACTTATTCCCTGAAAATATGGAAATTCTCCTTCGCTTATCGCCCGCAAGGCAGCCATTGTCTGCAGTGGTCTTCACTTCCTTTCATTTATTCCGTAATTGATAGAAACGAGGATATGTCGAATGTACGGTATACGCACGTCCGATGCAAATTGGGAAACACCAGCAGCTCCATGTCCACGAATCAACTGCCAGATTTGAATATTCTAAATCATACGCATTCCTATCGGTAATTGCGATGTAATCTTCTCAATCAAGGCTCGTTTCATGAATTGTTCCTCTGCGAGTCGGGTTGTCGTCTGCCATAGCACGTTAGACGTTGGAGGAAATGAACAGTTTCTCCGTACCTTTAGGAACTTATCCAAATCTAGTCTCCCTTCGTTGAGCGCCTTGTGAAGTTGATAAATTGTATCCTCGATGGCATGGTCCTCTGCGACCAAGTTGATAAGCCTACCAATCATCGAATCAGAGATCATTCTCGACTTTGAAAATGAAGTGAAACTCAACGTACTGGTTATGGACAATTGAAGTCGCACAGACGATTTCATCCACCTCGGGATCACCTTTTCGCTTCAGCTCCGCCACTGCGAGTTCTGCAGCGCTGGCCGTTGCACCTAACCTACTTGCGACCGTTCTACACACGTTCCTGACAGACTCCAACCTTGCCATCTCGTCCTTGATAGCAGGTTCTCCAGCTAAGAGATCGTTCTGGGCTGCTCGGGGTCCCTCTGCCTCCTTCGTGATCGACGCCGTCAGCTTCTCGAGCTCCGTAGTGAACTTTTGATGAAGTTGTGCATGTAACGCGAGTAATTGAGGATTTATTGGTCTTGGTGGGGCAGCTGCTACGATTGGAGGTGGAGGTGGCTGATAGCTCGGAGCTTCTGGCGGCGCGTCTTCTTCGTCCATTAGGTTTCTGACAGGTGTTGGTGCTGGAGCTGGTGCCAGAACTGGAACTGGAGTTGGAACCGGTGGTTGAAGAGCTAAGGGTGTGTGGGTTTGCGGTGTCATTTGCAAAGGTGGTGGAGGCGATATTGCCGCAGGTAATGGATGATGATGAGCGGCCTGTACATGATATTGAGGAAATGCTGGCGTATCACCGGTGCTTGAATGCCTTTGCGGCGTCGGTTGTGGTCGAGGTGGTTGAAAGGTCCCGGGAGGTAGTGGCGGGGGTGGTGGTGAAAGAGATGGTAATGATTGGTGTGAAGCATGCCCTGGTATCCAAGGCTGTGCTGGTTGGGTCGCTGAGACAACAGACAGGGGCCGAGACGGCTGGCTTGGAGTACTCCTGTGAGATTGCTGATATTGGGTGGGCGACAGCGCTCTAGGTTGTCCAAGCGAAGGTCCAGATACCTGAGTAGGAAGGGGAGGAGGAGGCCGATAAGAGGGAGATCCTATGCTCATCGTCACTGTTCCCTGCGGCTCTGGGGAAGATTGGGAACCCTGTTCCGTATACCGGGAAATTGGCCTTGGCGGAGGAGGTGGACTGGACGACGAAGAAACGGGTGTGGA
>WSTO01000071.1:0-34474 GCA_019627685.1 Serendipita sp. 399 | reverse complement strand
TTCAGCTTCCGTTGCTTATTAGCCTAAAAGTATAATTAGTAATTTCACAATGGGAGAGATGGACACACCTTGGCCCTAAATGTCGCCTCCTCGGCTTCGCTGTCGTCCTCACGTACACGTTTGCTACGTTTCCGAGAGGATGATTCATCCTCTCCTTTGGAAGACGAACGTGAAGTGGAATCAGGATTCACGGGTGGAATCTCAAGCTCCTGAGAATGATCGGTGAGTATAATGGCCACCCTCCCTAAACAGAAAATAATAGACTCACCGACTCGTCGGATAGAATGATGATTGGATTAAATATTGCCTCCCCCTCTGATTTCAGTTTCGTCTCATCGGCATATGTAGATGGGCCATCGGTTCTGTCAAGGGGTGCGATCGCCAATGACCCCGGCCTGGTCGGTTTTCCGCGTGCAGAGCATGGAATCTTGGTGTCCTTGGAGACCAGTCGATGAGTAATGGCGCCACTGCTGCTACTATCAACTGCCGTATCGCCCTTGTTCTGCATGCTGGGGCCAGGGCTCGAAGCCTTCACAGGATCGTTGACCAGGCTGCGAGATAACTTCTCGAGGAGATTGTCTCCATTCAGGAGTCGAGATCCTTGTGGAAAGGCATCAAGGATACCCTCTCCACTGAACCGTGGTCTTCCCCTGCGAGAACTGCCCTCGCTCGATCTGCTACGGCTGGTGCGACGTGATGTTGATGGAACATCTGATAGACGAGGAAAGAGACTTGCTCTCGAAGGAGAGGCGGTCGGTGTGCGATGCTTGCTTCGACGGCTGGAACGACAGGGGCTTCCAGGCTCTGGCTTGAACGAGCCATCTGTATTTCTGATGACAACTTGTGAGCCTCTACAGGGCTTCTACCTCATCAGTTTGACCTACTCTGGATTAAAGCAATCGTTTGGACCAGACGCTCTGCGGGGACTGAAAGGGATCGCTTCAGCCACAAATCATGGCTGGAATCAAAATGGCCTACAGCGCAATATCTACGGTGAGTATCTTCTTTGTATGAGTGTTGTTCGTCGAAATAGACATGGCTGAAGTGTCTAGGATGAATGGGGTAAGCAGCAGCACCCAGCCGTGAAGAGGGACGACGACGACGTACTCTTAGTGGAGGTAGACATGATCCAAACCAATCAATGATGATATTAACGCGTGTTATAACTGATTGCGAGAGGCGAGAGGAGCGCGATGAGGCGAAAAGCAAAGTCGTGGTGAGGGACGAGCTGAGGTTCAAACTCCGTTCGCAGCCGCGTGCCCCTCTTATACCAGCGCTAATATCTAGATTAGGTCACGTTTTTCTGTAAGCTCACATGATCGCTATTTCGCCTTCGCCAGTTTCCTCCCCATTCGTCTCTCTTCGATCAGATTTAAGTCGTGGACGACTCGACCACACTGATCTACTGCTGATTGTGCGTTTCATAGTCTATCAATCTCACTCGACATCCTCGGAGGGGACGGCTTTCATCCACCATATTTCCCATTTCAAGACCGAAATCAATACTCTATTTCTAACTCTCCATTCTCGGTAACGATTCCCTCGATACCAGTACGTAACATTGCTACCTGCATCCATGCGTGAAACTCCGGAGGGCTGCCTTTAGACCCTAGCCAGATCTCCTCATACGTCTTCCGAAGGTCCTCCCAGTTGGTCAGCACTGGTGACTTCGGGACCCGAGCGAGGGATAGGATGCTGCTCATGCTATCCGCAATCTCCGCTACACAAGTTGTTTCCTCTGGAGTCAACGCTTTACCCGCGTCAAACCGACTCTTGACGTAGCGTGGAAGAACAGACAAATAGGGAAAGATAAACCGCTGATACCAACGGATTTCCTCCTCAGACCAACTATGTCTGGTGTGTTTATCGTCTTTCTCAAGATCTCGATCTTCCCAATGTCTCGGAATGGGACCACCGTCTCGGATCGCGTCAATGACATTTGGTGCGTCCAATATATGGGAATACTGCTTCAAGCGGTGTTGTATTTGGATCACAAGAGATCCATTAAGTACCGCTTCGTCGAGCGACTGAGCTTTAATGGGCCGTTGAAGTAGCAGGGTCGATATCTGCATTATGGGCTCAAGAACTGCCGAACGTTTGGGCGTGTCAAAATCGACTCTCTGAAGCCCCACTTCGAAGAATTCCATCAACATCGTAAGTCGATCGATTCTTTCTGGCAGAATACGATACTTGCCGTTTTCGAAGACTTGACAAGCCAGCGCGGCCTGTGCTGCTTTATGAATGGTGAGAGTGATAAGATCCTCTTTCAAGAGCTTTTTATTCATTCCTATCCTTGCAGTATCCAGGAATGCTCGTCGAAATATATCGACAATGCCTTCGATGCCGTCCGTCGTCTCTGCATGCTCGAGCACGTTGAGCATGATCTCCATGTCCGTCTTATCTCGAGTGGTGTCGAATAGTTCTTCGTCGATCAACTCCCTGCGCCTGACAGGTGTGTATATTATTACCGGCTGGTCGCGTGGAGGGGGTCTCGATCGAAAGGGGAGCGAAAGAGAGAGAGAGATGGACACTGGTAGAATAGGTTTCCCTGTAGGTATTAAATTCCTTATTCGACTCGTAGCCCAGAGGATTGCGGTCGATACCGGCCACTTGAACGGTGCGTTAGGTCGGAAGGAGGGGATCACCGCCGCGGCACAATACAGACCGGCTGCTATGCATGTAACGATCAGGATAGTCGTATACAGCTTTGAATTCAGTGAGCCCAACCAATACACGAGTCCAACGAAGAAGAGGAAGAGAGAGGCGTGAAGCATGATCGGAATGATTGCAATGATGCCTGGAAGATTCCAATCGCTCATTCCCTTCATTCTTTCGTAGTGCTCTCTGGCCAGGCGACGTGGTGATACGATCACTCGTAGTCCACCATAGACCTTGCGAGTCCATTGCTTGACGAGCAAAGCGAATAGGGCCGCAAGGAGGCTGATAGACAGACTGAGAAAGAAGGAGATATTCGTCACCACTGCGTGGTATGGTGGAATAAAAGGAGTGGAATGGATATCGTCGACTCTCGCTGGGGCTGAAGTGTTCCCCATCCGCTCCAAAATGGCTCCTAGCAGTTGCTGTGTTCTTTCCTCCGGTTCTGGTCTAAGGTCTTTGTATGTCTCGATGATAAGAGCAGTTGTAACAGCAGAGAATAAACCCGCCTGTAATAGTCAGTTTCTCAATTCCCTACGCAGATCATAACACCTACAAAGACAAGAAGAGAATCCATAGTCTCGTTACAATCCTCTACAAACTCATCGTCGGAGCGTATAGAGTTCTTATTATAGATTCTGTAAGGGTCGGGAGGGATATATGCAGGATTATACGATAGGAGGTGCAACGCCCCTGTGCGTTGGCCAGCGGAATTCCCATTTGCAGTGCTGAAGTTCATCTTTTGGACTTTTCTAGGAATATGGATGCTGGAGAGAGTCAAGCTTCAATCTACTACCTGCCGCCTTGTGCAAAATACGAAACAGCCGCACCTACCTGAGAATATGTTCGCGTACAAAGTTCTACGCCTATGAAGCAAACTCACAAAGGCGCTGGTCACAGATAGAACTCCAGGACATGGGCTCACGGCTTGGTGTGTGAGCCCATTGCCACCTTCAACGACGCCCATGTCCAAGGTCGGCTCAAATTACAAAAAGGTCTCAATGCTACTCGCCATTGCCATGCAGATCAGATCAGAACGCAAAGAAAGGTATAATGCTGCATGATGAGCAATAAGGTTCATTTGGAAATATGGGTCCTAAGTACAGCTGGGACAATGCCAGCGGCCAAACTGAACTTTGACGAGGCGAAACATATTCAACTAGACCTACAGAGCTATAAGTGGCGCTTTTGCCTCTCTTCTTATCGTGTACGTAGTGTGCAGTGAACGTAGAATGAGATAAGTCGAGGATATCGATGTGGTTCCGATACGCTCTCAACCCGGGTGCAACGAAGTGGTCCTGCTTCCCTAATGGATTCGCGGCAGGACGTTCCGGGGAATAAATGGTTCTACATAGTGTGTTCCATCATCTGCAACGTGCACATCCCAGCCAAGAACGCGCAATAAATCTCGCATCCAATCAGTTGCTTCTTCGCTACACTCCGGAGCTTGTGTCCAGAGATGTTTAAGTACTTCACGTAGTACGGGGTAATTATCAACAGAACTTGAGGCCGTTCTAGGGAGACATGCGAAGCTCATAACAGCGCTTGTAAGGCCCATGAGCCTTCGGAAGGGGGAAAGAATGTGACTGGTTGGAAGGGAAGTATCCGAAAAAGGCATAATAGGTGAGCCTCCAACCCGGATAGTACGAGGAGCAGTTGAAGGAGGATGAGCGTTGTCAGGGATCATATCGCGCGTATCTTCCAATGCGGTACCAGGGAATTTTGATCCCTGAGATGTACGTTGGGGCGGAAATGCTTGAAGAATCATCAAGGTCAATGAGTGAAGATATGGAGAAATCACCATCTGCCATTTCGCGATTTGTTCTGTAGGCCACCCTAATCCCCGTGGTCCTCTCTTTAGATCGGGAACAGGGCCCAGAGTACGAATTGCCTCGATGATCTCCAAGGCGCGGTCGAGGTGATAAAATAGTCCCAGTTTCAGCTGAAGTCGTACTGATAAGGTAGCATGAAGGACCAACTCGTCAAGCGAGCGTATATGCAGTGCCCTCTCCATCAATAAATCCGCTGTCTCCAGTAGAGGTTGGAAGCATGACTTGCGATTGTCACGCTCGAAATCGATCGTTTGTATCGCTGCATCGAAGAATTGCATGGCAACTGTGATTCGATTAAGCAATGCTCCCGGCGTAATTTCGAGATAGCCGTTGATGGAGGATCTACAAGAAATTGCGCTCTGAGACGCTCGGTTGATGATTTCGGTCAGGATTTCTCCTTCGACCACTGATCCTGATTCCCGAAATGATTGATCGTTCTGGATTTTGCGATAGATAAGTTCTAGCGTTGTTTCAAGGGGTAGGGAAGTGCGGGAATCTTTCATGAGGCTGAAAAGGATTTGGATATCGAGGTTGTCTGGTGAAGTGACGAGGTTATCGTAAGCGGAGGCCTTATTCCTATCTATATAAGTCACAAGGATTCGTGCCTCGGGCTTCGTACTTAGTTGAATATCCTGAGATTGAATGACGAGCGGTAGTGATGTAGGAAGGGCGGGTCTTGCCTGTGTCCTCAAGCGACTGAGGAAGGTATCAAGATCGTAGATGTGGCTAAAGACGATTTTGACATTCTTGAGAGCCTTTTCGAGGAGAATCGAAGTTGGCCAAACGTAAGGGGCATCATGCCATATGCACGGGATACATGCAGTGGCCAGATACGCCGATAGCCACAATGAGCATAAAACCAGGACGATCACCCACACAGTATGATTCAATGGAATCAACCAGAGGAGGAGACCGACGAAAAAGGCAAGAAGGGCCAGATGGAGGATCATGGGCACCGCAGCGATTAAGTTTGTTAAATTCCATCGCTTTACCCCCTCCATTCGAAAGAAGTGCTCTCGGGCGCGGTCTCTCCCAGATGTGATGCTCCTCAACCCTCGGAAGATACGTCTTGTCCACTGTTTGATCAACAGAGCCGTAAGAGCGGCAATTAAACTGAGTGTTAAGCTCAAAAACAAGAGGCTATTTGCTAAGATGGCCTGCCGAGGGGGGGGTAAATGGAGCTTCAGAGGCGTTCTGTGTTTGATCCGGCGCTGAGGAGTTTCCCAATTTCTGGAGGATCAGCTCCAGAAGGTGCTCTGTTCGGGATTCTGGTTCGATCTTTAGGGTCTTGTATGTCTCCACAATGAGAGCTGTTGTGACAGCGGAGAATAAACCTGCCTGAAACGAACAAGAAAGTATGGAGTCAGGAGAGGTTCACGAGACAGTCAGAGTTACTTACAAATACCAACAGACTATCCATGCTTTCGTTACAATCATCGAGAAACTCTTCATCTACTCCCTGAGTGATTGCATTGTACGACGCCCAAGGATCTTTCGGCGTATAACTCCTATCAAACGATTGGGTAAATGATTTCTGTTCTTCCTTTTGCTCCTTTTGATGCCTTCGACGTGCTTCCATCTTTTTCTGTCACGGTATTGGAATGACTACCCAATTTATCCGAGTCCAATTCGTGAGCCGTGAGGCGTTCCGATTCTTGACCTTGGCTCTGCTCTCCCGCACACGGGCGTGCGTATGTGCGCACACATAATCGCGTCTAGTTGCCTCGTCTACGACCTTTATTTCTGTCTGTCTTCGCTCGATGGGTTGACCAGCTTGCCGTTGTGTCTAGACGAGTGTCAGAGCCAATGGTAACAAATATGCGAGCGAACAGTACAAGAGTAGAAACTGTCCTCAATTATATGTATTATGAGTTAGATGCGTTCCCATGTATCGATTTCCGAGACTATGGCTCGTAGAGGTCTGGTCGGAGTTCGCTGCGGAGTTTTCTGTGGGAAGCTCATCTTGGACAGAACCTTGACACCTGATCTCGTCTCGTCGTCGACACCTCACCAGCTCGTCAAGCAGCTTATCGTTCGACATTTTCTCTCATTCAACCTATTGTCACGACACCATCGATGAGAGAAAGGAAGATCAATGCCACGCCGCTTTTGGCGGCATCTATATATTACAGCCGATGGCGATTGCGCGATAGGAAATACAGATCTAAATAATTCAAATATAGAGGTGGAAGTAGCGAGAGAGAGAAAGAGAGAGAGAAAGAGGATATGTTTCGAGATATCGTCTCGTCGCAGAAACCGACGGGGCGGGTCCTATTAGACGTCGTTGTCAGATTTATTCGGCGTCCTCGTCCTCGTCGTCTTCATGTTTTTTCTTTGTACTCTTTTTCGCCTTCGAAGCTCTTGGCCTGTTCACCGTCAGGTGTCGCTCCCTTATATGACGAATGGCGCTTTCGTCAGTCCGAAACGTCGTGCCGCATATCCGATCCCTATAGGAGATCCCTTTCTCCCAATCCACGTAGAAGTTCGCTCTACAGACGAGAGTGAATGGTGGTGCCTCCTCACTACCTCTGTAAGCACGGGTAGCAACGTCGCCGTCCAGGAGGAGAGGTAGCTGCTCCGGCGGGAGCACTGCATAGGCTCTCCTCTCAAGCTGTCTACTCTCGTCTCGTGTGAATGTATGAGCGAGTCCCTTCCCATCCGTTAGTTCGTCCACAACCTGTCCCTCCTCTTCGGTGGTCATTCCTTGAAAGGGGGAAAAGGAGGAGGAAATCGGCCTTGCGAAATGCGTATGACGACTCTGAATCCACTGCACAAGGTCGGCGTAGGAATCGCAATAGTCGAAACCTTTTGCCCATCTCGGCAGGTCACCGCTTGAGTCGCCCGGTTGATGACCTTTTTGCGGGATTATCCGTGCCGCGGGAGTCTTCCCAAAGGTGATTTCTTGGGCGGTCGAGGTGGTGGCGATGGCAGCGACTGAGCTTGCCAAAGCCGCGAGGAGTGGGGGAAGGTTGCAGTTGCGATTGACATTACGACTGCGTTTCGGAGTTGGAGCCGACGAAATGGCCACAGTAGTAAGAGGGTTAGAATAAAGGCCAGCTGGTGGGGGGCCCGAGATCGGTGTGAAGAAAAGGGAAGGAGGTCCGTGTGTGTAGCATGGAGGCTCCGTGTCTTGACTCAGTGGTCCCGGGGATGGTTCTTCTACCTCAAGGGTAGGATTAGCAACTCGACGAGGCTCGTCAAACCAACCCTCCAGTTGGTCTGATTCTACCTTCAGGGCTGCGGCCAAAGCCCGTTTCCCTTCCCCATCGAGCATTGAGCCATAATGCTGAAGTACGCTCAAATTCACATGAGCCATGGCAACTGTACGCCATAGGCCCCATGCTTCCGCCATCTCGTGACGCGCCTCTCGTACCAGCTCGAGGCTGCTTTTGGCATCATCGAGGGTGTGGGTGTACTCGATCAATGCGATAAAAGCATCGAGGAAGTAATCGCCTAAGAGATGAAGTTCAGTAAACAATATATAGCGTTCCTGTGGCGCACGTACCGGCATTGAGCTCGGCAGCGGCAAACTCCGCCGATTTGCAATCAATCGCTTCGATCCAATCGGGGAGAATGATGGAATTGGTTTGGCTTTTGTCGTTGTCCACGAGTCTTGAACTCGATGGGTCGTTAACGACCGGATTTCCCATAGACGGCTCCGAATTAACGGGTGCTTCTAGAAACGGCGTCAGGTTCCAAGCAGCCAGAGTATAAGGTGTACGTACCGAAACCAAAGGGATAGAGGACCTGGCTACCAATATTGGAGCCGATATGGCGTGCGTCAGAGGGATCCTTCGGTGAAACCGTTTTCGAAGCATTAAGCTTCCGTTGCTTATTGATCTAATAATATATTTAGCAATCCATTGCCTTTTTCAAGAGAGGAGATGGACACACCTTGACCCCGAGGATGGTCACCCTGTCCTCGCTATCGTCCTCCTCGCGTGCACGCTTGCTACGTTTTCGGGGTGATGTATCCTCTTTTTCTGTGGATGAAGAACTCGATACGGCGTTATAATTCGCTGGAGCGATCTCAAGCCCCTGAGGATGATTGGTCAGTATGATAGCTACCTTCCCCAAACAGAAATCTGATAGACTTACTGGCTCATCCGATGGAATCAAAATAGGGTTGAACATTGAGTCCCCCATCGATCCCAGCCCCGCCCCATGGACAAAAGTGGATGGGCCATCGATCATGTCGAGCGGTGTGACCACCGATGGCCCGGCTTCAGCTGGTTTTCTGCGTGCCGAGTATGGTCCTTTGGTGTCCTTGGGCACCATTCGATTGGTAGTAGCACCGCTGCGGCGCTGTTGACTACCGTATCACCCTTGTTCTGCTTGACGGGACCAGGACTTGAAGTCTTCACAGGCTCGTCGACCAGGCTGCGCGACAACTTCTTGAGGAGAATGCATCCCTTCAAGTGTTGAGACTCTCGTGGGTAAGCCCCAAGAGTACTCTCTCCACTGAGCCCTGGTCCTCCAGCTCGAGAACTGCCATCGCTCGACCTGCGAGGACTGGTGCGACAAGATGGAGAAGGAGTATCCGATCGAATAGGAGAAAGGTTTGCTCTCGTAGGGGAGGAGGACAGGGTGCGAAGCCTGCTTCGACAACTGGAACGACCGGGGCTTCCAGGCTCTGGCTTAAACGAGCCATCTGTGTTTCTGATGACAACTTGTGAGCCTCTACACGACTTCCACTTCATTCATTTGACTTACTCTCGATTAAAGCAATCGTTTGGACCAGATGCTCTGCGGGGACCGAAAGGGATCGCTTCAGCCACAAATCATGACTGGAATCAAAATGGCTCACACAGCGGTATCTCTGGTAAGTCCCTTCTTTTTATGGGTGTTGTTCGTTGGAATAGACATGGCTGAAGTGTCTAGGATGACTGGGGTAAGCAGCAGCACCCAGCCGTGAAGGGGGGAGGACGACAACGTACCCTTGGTGGAGGTAGACATGATCCAAATCAATCAGTAGTGAAATTAAAGCGTGTTATAACTGGTTGCGAGAGGCAAGAAGAGCGCGATGAGGCGAAAAGCAAAGTCGTGGTGAGGGACGAGCTGAGATTCAAACTCCGTTCGCAGGCGCATGCCCCTCTTATACCAGCGCTAATACCTGGATCAAGTCACGTTTTTCCTTAAGCTCACGTGATCGCCATTTCTCCTTTGCCAGCTTCCTCACTATTCGTTTCTTTTCGATCAAATTCAAGTCGTGGACGAGTCGTGGGCACTTATTCTCCACTTATCGTGCTTTTCATGGCCTATCACTCTCACTCGATGGACCAGGAGGAGACATTTTTCATCCACCAGATTTCACATTTCGAGACGGCAAGTTGCTTATTGGATCGTGTATCAATATGTACTATCATCCCAAGGAGGAGGAGAGTTTCACCTACCTGGTTCGTACTTTTCCTCCAGCTCACGTGATCGACGCCCTCGTCAACTTTCTTCGCGAGTCGCGTCATAGCCACTTGTGGTACCCTCCCCTGCTTCATTGCCGTTTAGTTCTCACTCGTATAGACATTCTTCTCTATCTGCAGTCTTCGATTATACGATGCTGGTCTTTGATTTCGATGATCCGTGAGCAAGGGTAGGTTTGGGCTTGACAAGCGGAAGGCGCATATGTGCGGTGTAAGTAGTGTTAAGGAATGGCTTATTTGATTATAGTAGCTTGAATATACATGCTACGCAAAACATTTCTTCAGATAATGTGATCCATCCTCGGCCACCTCAGGGGCCAACCCAGTATATAACAACACCTGTCTCATCCAATATGCTACATCTGCATTGCATCCAGCGTTGTTAATCCACTGCTCCCCCAAAACATCACGGAGCGTGCGGTAGTTGTCAGCTGATCTCCCAAACCGCGCAGGGATTCGCCCAGCGGCCAATATGTTACTTGTATGATCAGCGAGATCTTCAAGAGGCGTATACTTGCGCCCCAATGACGTGCTTGTTGGTAGCTGTTTAGCCTGAGTGATTGTTGGCGCGATAGTAGGTGGGTTTGCTAACGCCGCTGTAACGGTGGTTGTCGTGGATGCCGCATTTTCTACGGAGGACGAATATCGACGGAGTACCATCAATGACAGAGAGTAGATGTAAGGGCTAATCACCTTCTGATACTTCAAGATTTCCTCCGGCGGCCACACGGTCATTCGGAATTCCTGAGGGGCAGGACCAAGGATCCGCAGGGCCTTCAGAACCTCTGGAGCACGGGTCAAGTGCGTATGAAGATTCAACTTCAACTGGAGGCGTATCGACAGAGACGCATGGAGCACCAGCTCATCGAGTGATTGCCCTCGCAATGCCCGGTCCATCAGCACATCTGCCATCTCCAGTAACGGCTCCCAGCACGCGCTGCGGCCTTCAGGCTCAAAATCGACGATCTGGATCGCCGCTTCAAAAAATTGCATGACCAACGTGGCTTTGTTGAGCGGAACCCCTGGTAGGATATCGAGATACCCGTTCTTATAGGTTCGGCATGCCAGAACGATTTGTGTTGCCCGATTGATGATATGGCTGAGCGTTGGACCTTTTGTCATTAGGTCCGACTCTTGAAAGGTTGGGCGGTTGTAGATGGCACGGCGCAAGACCTCTAGCATGGACTCGAGAGGTATATTGGAGTGGGGATCCTCCACCATGGTGTAGACAATATGGAGGTCGAGGTCATCGGGGGAAGTGTCAAAGTCGTCATTTATATGTACACCGTGGTCTTGGTTCCGATCGATGTAGGTGATCAAAATGCGGGATGCGGGTTTGGAGGAGGGGGATGGTACATATTCGTCTTGGTGTTGGAGGGGAATCTCCAGGGGGGCGTTCGTTCCCTCCTCCGCAATGAACTGGTGAATGCGATGAGTGGATGCTCGAGGAACGTGGAAGATTGTTCGCCACGTGTGTAGCCAAACATTAAACATCCCTTTGAGCATCATCGAGAACGGCCAGATATAAGGAGCGTCGCGCCATATGCATGGGATACATGCGACGAGGAGGTAGACCAACAAGCCAAATCCCGATGGAATCAGAACCGCTAAATATACAGTTTGATTCAGGGGGACTAGCCAGAGGATAAGGCCGACGAAGAAAGTGAAGAGTGCCAAATGAAGGATCATGGGGGCGGACGCGATCCAGCCTCTCAGATTCCACCGCTTTACTCCTCCCATCCGAAAAAAGTGCTCCCGAGCTCTATCTCTTCCAGGAGGTATGTTCCTTAGCCCAACGAAGACCTGTCGTGTCCATTGTTTGACCAAGAGGGCGGTGAGAGCGGCAACGAGACTCAACGTCAGACTCAGGAAAAGGAGTACGTTGGTTGATATAGCCTGAGGAGAGGCTTTGAAAGGAAGTGGCGGGATATGCTGAATCTGGTACGGGGCGGACGAGTTGCCGAGTCTCTGTAGCACCAAACCAAGAATTTGCTCCATCCGAGTCTCTGGCTCTGGTTTGAGATCCTTTTGGGTCTCGACAATGACTGCAATGGTAACGGCAGAGAATTACCCAGCCTAATAAAATCGTGAGGTGATGGTCAATTTGGTGGGAATACTTGTAATGTGATACTCACAAAAACCAGAAGACTATCCATACTTTCATTACAGTCGTCGAGAAACTCTTCATCGGATATCTGGGCTATTTTATTGTATGCCACCCAAGGATCCTGCGGGGAATACTCCCTATCCAGTGGTACAGGCGGCTTTTGATCTTTGCGCTTCAAGTAGGCCTCCATATTCTTCCCCAAAAGGCTTTCTAGTATGTCTTGTTCCTCGACGGGTGGAACTGGCGGGGTTCAAAAGCGAATAAATAGATGGGCGTTGTGCATTGCACGTTCTCCTTGCATCCGGAATTAGTCGGTGGGCTCAGTTCACAACCTCCATGGATATGGTATGCGTCGCGCGAGCTTGGTTCAGCTCAGTTTTAGACATTGGCCCTCGTTCAAAGCGCACCGCGCGGCGTGGCGGCTCAGTTTGTACAGGAGAATGGGTCTCGTGTTATTGTCTGAATTACAGGACAATCTATTACACAAGTATGGAAGGTGAGTGTTTATGTGGATGATCGCGCTATTGACTGACACAATTACCTTTTCGGATCAGCTGTTTTCCATCCTGAGTGAAAATGAAAGTCTCCCAAGTTACGCTTCCGTTTCTCAACGTCAAATTCTCCGTCGTCGAGTCGAACCCAAATCGGTAAATATCCACGGAGAGGGATAAGTATGAACGTCCGCAGTGGACAAAATTCCGCCCACCCCCACTTCCACCTGATGACAGGTTGTTAACAATCCCGAGCCGATAATGTTAACAACCTGCATTTGGGAGGTGGAAGAGGCCGCAAGATGTTAATGACGGCTGCGAGGTAGTTATTGGTCTATTACCCCCCTTTCCACCCTCGAGCTCCGACTTACTTAGGACACGGCATGTTTTTTAAATAGAAATGCAGTGTTATAAACTAAGCTAGATAGCAGGTTGTTAATTGGTACTATCCACTGCCACCCTCCCATTATCCACCGTCGCGTTGAGCCCGTTAACAACCTTATTGCGTGTGATTGCCGGCTTGTCACTTGGTGGTAAGTTCCGGAGTGGAGAATACGCACTCTAGGTCATTAACAAGCATTAACAGGCTGTTGATGGGTTGTTAACGGCTGTTTGAATGGGCGGTGGATGGTGGGGGAATTTTGTCCACTGCGGACGTTCATAGATAAGACTTAGGGCATAGCCACTCTCTTCCCCTTGACCTGTCCGTCTCCTTGAAGCGGAGAAGAAGGCAGTTGGAAGAATGCTAAATAACGGGGAATGCATCTTTCTGTTTGTACGTCTCTCTCCATCGTCATCATCTCCTCTGTTTCATTCTGACTGATGAAATCTCCTTTGTCTCTCTCTCTCACAGGCGCGCGTGTACATGTACGCATAATCATGTCTAATTGCATTGCGTACCGGCCTAAATTTCTGTCTCTCCTCGACAGATTGGCTGGTTTGTCCGTTGTGTCTAAATGAGTACCATATAGACGTAACGTTGAGGACTCGCATAAATATGAAGAGGGAGTTGAAACCAACTGACAGTATCAAACAGATCATGTATCGAAGAGGGATCCAGTGGCACGATGATTGACGTGGGTTGGACAAAACGCCGATGCGAAGGCGGGGACGAAGAGCGACATATGTCACGTATGCTAACCGTGCAATAGAATCTCTTCTCACTTTGCATACAGCTCGAAAGACTGGAGCCATATCCTCAGTATCATCAAACGACACTTATATTTTAAAGTTAAATCTGTTGATTTGTATCGCACACTCTCGCTTGCCATAGGAGATACAGGTTTCAAGGGGAGAAGCAGATAGTCCGAGCAGGTAAGCCTAGTAATTCGCCGGATAATAGCCACTTCAGAGGACGCAGAGCCTCGAGCCAGATTGGATGAAAAGATGCGAACAAATGAGACGAGAAATACTACTATGGGGGCCACACCCTTCTTTCCAGCGAGTTAGTGGGTTTTCAAAGGTGTGCAGGTGCTACTTTACCTGCTATTTCCAATTCATTAGAAGAGACGCTCTTTAGTGGACCACCTGAACACCCGTTTCCCATCTTCGATCGTTGCGTCTCTATGAAGAGCGGCTGCCATGATTTGAATCCAACGCCCGATGAGGCTGTCGACTTTGTTCGCTAGAAGAGCAAGCCACCTCCTCTCCAAGTCGTCCACAATGGCGATGAAGTTGGAGTTCTTGTCGATTTGGAGGCACCATGTTGTCCGAATCAATCTGTCCGAGCCTTGTAGAAGCGCCGCATATTGCTCTTCTGACAAGGTAATGTCCATTTGATCCGCCATTTCAACGACCTGAGTGAATGCCAAGATGTAAGCTGTAACCATCCCTTGAAAAACTTTGAAATCCCAGACAGTCCACCCATATCGGGTAGGTGCTGTACCAGGTCGTCGAGGCCCCATAGGGGCTAGTGTCTCGAAAACATCGGACACTTTAAGGAGATGTTGATTTGCTGCCTCTTTGTCATTGGTGAATACAATGATTCTGCACAGCGTCGAGGCACCAAGAGTGATTCTCTGGTAGACCTTGTGCTGCATCGACTCATTGAAATACAAACGAGCCAGCTTCCCCAACAACTGCACGGAGTCACGAAGGGTCTCATCCTCCTTGTTCAAGGATTCGAGTTGCATGATGATTTCCACAAAGTGCAGGACGGTAGTAGCTCGATAAAAGTTGGCCATGTTCCTCAGATCAAACATGCTCCCGCTGGGATCTCGACAGCTGCTTGCTAGTTCAACCGCCTTGCGTAAGAACATGGTTGCCATTTCCGGTGTGATTTGGCGTACTGCCGAGCTCGACTGGGTCACTATCTCACGAAGCTGGTTGAACGATGCTTCTATTTCCGAGATAGTGTCTGAGTATTCCAGGAGATTAGTGACGACTAGTGCGTCGGTCTCGTCCAATGAGACA
Source organism: Serendipita sp. 399 (assembly GCA_019627685.1). Classification (NCBI taxonomy): domain Eukaryota; kingdom Fungi; phylum Basidiomycota; class Agaricomycetes; order Sebacinales; family Serendipitaceae; genus Serendipita; species Serendipita sp. 399. Next base: position 19,560 of record WSTO01000071.1, on the reverse strand, counting down.
GCACCAGCGTCAATAATTGCAGCTTCAGAAGCTTGAATCGGTGTCGGGAAAATGGGGCTGGCAAGCTTTGCTAGTTCAGTTTGATTTGCTTCAATGTCGATGGTCGATCTTGTTCTCTGCAGCTTGCTGAGAGCTGCAAGTGTCTGTATAACGTCGGAAAGTGGCCAACGGAATGGAGCATTAGAGTCCACCACTGGAATGGCAGCGCCCAATAAGTAGGTGAGGAGCCCACCTCCTGTCACTGCGACAGTGAAGATGAACGTAGCTAGGTTCAACGTCCAAAGCCACAGAGACAGACCCGCAAAGAAGACGAAGAGCGAGATATGAAGCATCATGGGTACCCACGATATCAGTGGCAACAACTTCCACTTCATTTTCCCTTGAACACGCTCGTAGCGTGCTCTCGCTCGCTTCCGGGCAGACGAGATGTGTCGTACACCATTGTAGAAGTTTCGGGCCCATTGCTTCATTAGAATAGCGCTGAGAGAAGCAGGCTCACGCAAAGACTGATGAAGAGGAGAATGTTGGTAGCGATGGCAACCTTCGATGGAGAGAATGAGATTTCTGGCATTTGCGTCGGGGCAGACGAGTTGCCTAGGCGAGTCAGAATTGCAGCCAAGAGCCGGTCGGTGTGCACTTGTGGTTCTGGCTTCAGATCCTTATATGTCTCCACGATGAGTGCTGTAGTCACGGCGGAGAAAAGACCAGACTATAAGAGAATCTGAGCTGAGGGTCACAGGGTATTATACAACTCACGAAAACCAGTAGGCTATCCATCGATCCATTGCACTCGGTGTAAAAGTCCAGGTCTTCTTGGTCTGCTTTTTCGTTATAGAGATGAAACGCCTGATAAAGACTGTATTTAGGGATTTGCCGAGTATCGTCACCAGGCAATAGGGGATCCCTGTTCATGATTCTTCGGGTTTTTGAACGGTTATGAAGGCGAAAATGATTGAGGAGGCAATCCTTCAATGTTTATTGCTGAGGCGGAGTCTAAAATATCTTTATGAGCCGTTGCGGTACAAAGTCTGAACGTGGGCGTCGTCGAAGGTGGCAATTAATAGGCTCACGACTTGGTGTCGCGAGCCCATGTCCTGAAATTCTGTCGTCTGAAACATCTGACCAGCACCTTTGTAAGTTGCTTCAGAGACGCGGAACTTCCTACGCAAACATATTCTCAGAGGTGGGCGGCTGTTTTCCGTTTTGCAAGAGGCGGCAGGTAGTAGTTTGAAGCTTGGCTCTTTCCGACATCTAGCCCTTGGTTAACTCCTGGAATGGATCAAAAAATGAGCTTCAATGCTGCAAAAGGGCATTCGGGTGGCCAAAGCAAAGGGGCATCACATCCCCTCTTGTATAACCCTGCGTATATCCCTCCCAACCCTTACAAAATCTACAATAAAAATTCTATACGCACAGACGACGAGTTTGTAGAGGATTGCAACGAGACTATGGATTCTCTTCTCGTTTTTGTAGGTGATCTGGCCGAGCTTAGAATCGAGAGACTGACTATTGTAGGCGGGTTTATTCTCTGCGGTTACAACTGCCCTTATCATCGAGACATACAAGGACCTTAGGCCAGAGCCAGAAGAAAGAACACAGCAACTGCTGGGGGCCATTTTGGAGCGGATGGGAAACACTTCAGCCCCAGCAAGAGTCGACGATATACATCCCATTCCCTTCATTCCTCCATACCACGCAGTGGTAACGAATATATCCTTCTTTCTCAGTCTGTCCATCAGCCTCCTTGCGGCCCTATTCGCCCTGCTTGTCAAGCAATGGACTCGCAAAGTTTATGGTGGTCTACGGGTGATTGTATCACCGCGTCGCCTGGCCCGAGAGCACTATGAACGAATGAAAGGAATGAGCGATTGGAATCTTCCAGGTATTATCGCAATCATTCCAATCATGCTTCACGCCTCTCTCTTCCTCTTCTTCGTTGGACTCGTGTATTGGTTGGGCTCGCTTAATTCGAAGCTGTATACGACTATCCTGATCGTTACATGCATAGCTGCCGGCTTTTACTGCGCCGCGGCGGTGATTCCATCCATCCAACCAAATGCACCTTTCAAGTGGCCAGTATCGACTGGCATCTTTTGGGTTAAGGCTCGAATAAAGGAGCTACTACCTGAAAGAAAACCTATCCTTCCAATTTCCATCTCTCTTTCTCTTTCACTCCCCTTCAAATCGCGACCCCCTCCACGCGACCAACTCGAGATAATGTACACACCAGTTAGGCGCAAGGAGTTGACAGACGAGGAAATATTCGATGCTTCTCGAGATAGGACGGACATGGAGATCATGCTCAACGTGCTTGAGCATGCGGAGACGACCGACGGCATTGAGGGTATTGTCGATACATTTCGACGAGCATTCCTTGATACTGCGAGGATGGGGATGAATAAGAAGCTCTTGAAAGATGAACTTATCACTCTCACAATTCATAAAGCAGCGCAGGCCGCACTCGCTTGTCAAGTCTTCGAAGACGGCAAGTATCACATCCTGCCAGAAAGGATCGATCGACTTACGATGTTGATGGAGTTCTTCGAGGTGGCACTCCAGAGAGTCGATTTCGACCTACCCAAACGCGCAGCAGTCCTCCAACCCTTGTTGCAAATATCCACCCTCTTGCTCCGACAAGCTATCGAGTCCCATTCTGTCGATGAAGTGGCGTTAAATGGGTCCATCGTTATCCAGATACAGCATCGCTTCAAGCAGTATTCCCATTTGTTGGATGCAGGAGACGTCGTTGACGCGATCCGGGACGGCGGTCCAACTCCGAGAAGCTGGCAAGACCGGAAACTTGCCCAGGATGATAAAGATACTCGACGCTCTTGGTCCAAGGAGGAAATTCGTTGGTATCAGCGATTGATCCTTCCCTATCTCTCTCTTCTTCCGCTGTATGTCAAAGGCCGGTATGACACGGGGAAAGAGTTGACTCCAGAAGAGGCGGATTGCCTGGAAGAGATTGCAGATAGAATGGTAGGCCTCTTGTACCGTGCTCGGGTACCGCAGACAAGCGCGTTGGATAACTGGGAGCAACTCCGGAAGGCGTATGCAGAGATATGGCTAGATTCCAAAGGCAGTCCTTCTGCCTTTCACGAGTGGATGAAAAAGACGATGTATCGTGCTGGAATGCAGGGAATCGTGAATGAAGACGGAAGCCTGGAGATCAGGTATTTCCAACGCCAAGGAGAGGGTGTACACGACCCAATTCCTAAGCAATAGATTTTTTTGTGACCAGCTTTCAATGGGTAACGAATGAGGAGAAATTCAAAACCCAAAAATGATTTAGGGTTAACACGTTTCAATAAGTCTCCTATGCAGAGACTAGTGGCTCCTAGGATCTAAATGACCTAGCATATTTGATTCGTTGATAGCTACATCAAGAGGCTTTTCTCACAAACGACCAAGTCAAGTGCGGTTCTAGTGGCAATGGACGGTCAGGAGCCGCAATTATTAAATTGTAGTATGTGTCTACTATATCGTTGATATTCGAAATGAAATGAAACGAAACATAAAGTATCTCACGACTACTACTTTGACACGTTTTATGTGTTCCTCTCAAGTCAGCGTTGGCTTTGAGTATATCTGCCCAGGTATCTCGTGCATTTACGTCCATATACTAAAAATTATGGTTGCGTATAAGATCAATCCCCATGCACCCTGCTTCGTTCGACGTCACTTTCCCATCAAGATAGCGAAGAGTCCAATAAAAAGCAAAGTCACAGATCAAGGTGCGGACGGATATGAATATCGGCTAATGGCGCCATGTGTATATCTCATATCCAAAGGTTGAGGTCGAGGATCTCGCGTCTGTGCTTCACGTTTCGACCAGGTGGCAAGTGGGGTTTTCTCTCTCAACATCGAACAACCAGAGCCAGCAGCAATGGAGAATTTGGATTGGATTCAAGCCCAGATCGAAGCTCTTTCACTACACTATCCTAGGGTATCGTCGGAACTGACTGAGCTTCGGTATGAGGTGTTGTCATTACAACAAGAGGTTGACTTTGCAACGTTATTACTCGAGAGCTGGTCAAAGCCTCAAGAGTATCCAGCGTTAGTTCCGGCTTCTAGTGACCTTCGGGAAGCTATTAGTGGCGTTTCACAGTTCTCATCGAAAACATTGGCGACATTCACAGTGCAAGGTCTTCTGGACAGCATTCTCGACAACAGCCACAATGAACGTACCATGCAATCTGCGATTGCAACTCTGCGCAAGGCTCGTCGCCGGATAAGTGTTGCCAGTAAACTTTACGCGGCACACCTTCCCCCCACAATCCGCCAACTCTCGCAAGACGACCTCCATTCCATCGACACAGTTGGAACTCTAGAGAGTCTTCTTCAAGAATTTATTGCGCAACCATTTGCGATTGGTGCCAGGGCTAATCCAGATGAACTCAAGTTACCGCAAGAAGGCGTTGCCAAAGGGTTCCATGATGGGATGGAGTCCATTGGAAAGTGCTGGATAGATGCCACTATCCAGGGAGATGATACCTATCGAACCTTAGTAGGAGCGGAAATGACGCTGATAAAGCAACTTTGGACGCGTACAATCGAGATGCTGCAAAGCTCTCCCCTCGGATGGCTGGATGATCGCTCTGCTCAAGCTAAGCAGTTCATGACCATAAGAGATCAGATTGAGCAAAAATTACGGGATTACTTGTACCGGGAACAAACCTCTCGCCACTCAATTGTGTTCGTTGGCGCCCAAAGCTCGGGTAAATCGACTCTCTTGAATGCCATAATAGGATACGATATACTCCCTGTTGGTCGTGAGTAGCTCTTTCCCATATTTCCCACGATAATCGCTGACGACAGACAGCTGACATCGTCACGGCACTGCCATGCCGTATTATACATAGCCCGAATATGGAGGTACCGATATTGACTGTTAATGTCTCAGGCTTCAATAGAATACTTCTCGGGATCAGGGATATCCCAATAGGGGATAAGCTAGAGAATGAAAAGTTCCTAGAATTAACCGGTAAACAACAGGAGTCGTTGGAAGTATTTAACCAAAAAGAGTTTATGTTACCGGATACAGCCATTGGCGTCGACAATATCCGACGAGTGGTGAGGAATTTTTGGTAGGGAAGGGATGCTTATCTTTACAACATATAGTTAACGTGGATAAACGATCTCGTCCGCTATTCTGCGATCTTCAAAGTTGGATATCAAGGATTCCTAATGAAGAACTGGGCGGTTGTTCGTTGCCGTCTCACCTTTTTGGCTGATGGTTCGGACCACGGGCATTTCGAGGTACTCACTTTAGTCTTTTGTCCGTCTAATTTACTCATATATGTCTTCTTTGTGTGCAGTTAATTGATATACCAGTACGTCGAGAAACCAATCGGATCATGGACTTAATTCTCTTGCAGGGAGTCACAGGAGATCCCTCAAAGGTACGAATATACTAAAAAAGTATCTCGCTTTATTCACTCGGTTTGGTCAAGGATCGATGGCATGATGTTGCTCACCAAGCGATGCGAGAAGCCAGTAGCTTGGTGGCAGTTGTTTCGGCTGCTAATATCAACCAGGGTACCTGGAGGGACCTACCCCAGCTTATTAACACCGGTAGCGATCTACGCGCAACTATTGTGGTCGCCACTCAGATCGATCTTATTGCGTACGACAAAACATGGGAAGACACACGAAAAGCCGTGCAGAAATGGTTTTGGGGATCAGATCCTGGACTGTACCTGGAATGTTCTGCCTTTGATGGGGTACCTTTGCTACGACTCCAAAAAATGCTGGAATCGGTCAACACGAAGCCCTCTTTCAAAGAGATACAAAGTCAAATACCCTCTCATGTGCGTGTTTCCGCATTACGGGCTTCGTTCGACTAACTCTTCCAGGCTGTATCACGGGTCTGGGGTCGCGATGGAGCAGGCCGCTATCAAGCACAATCTCTAGATAAAGCTCGTGAAGTTGTCACTGAAGCTCTCTCCGATACTAAACTGTCGAAAACCCTGAAATCGATTAGAGAGTATCTGATCGGACCCGAAGAAAGGAGGTACTATTCCCAGGAAGCTTATGGTCTTGCCCTCCGGACGCAAAGTCTTCTCTCTACTCTCGAGTACGTGCAGATGATCTTTTTGATTTCCAGTAACTGTTCCTGCAGGCTGCATATGGCCGTATTAGGTTTAGCCCCTCGAAATCCAGTGGAGGAGATACGCCAACATTCCAACCTCGAGAAAAGGGCTTTAGCTATTATTTCCAGCATTACTTTGAAACAGGAAGGGTTGCGTTCTCATTTGAGCCGTGATCTAACCTCGGCGGAAGAAACTATAACCACCGGTCTAAACGCAAGCATCGACAAAGCATTAAAAGACAAAAGTCAAGCCACCCTTCCACGAGATGTCAGCACATCTGAGTATTATTTCGTGAAGTTGCTTGCTGACCATATACTTTAGGTGCCTCTGCGCTTCGAATCCAAGGCTGACGCCGAGATCTTTGTAAAATCTATTCAAGACTCAATCTATGGAATGCTCCTGGCTCTACGGGATACCACGCTGGCTTCAATTCTGGAAAGCGCTCAAACCATCCTTCGAGAAGCAATTGAGGATGATCTCTCATACTTCAAAGCACATGGAGTTTCCGATCCCTTTATAGACCTCGCCAGCAGGCGACATATGCAGAAACCTGTTGAACGACCCAACTTCGAAGATGCAACATCCTTCGCAACCTCATCGACAAACGAGGATCAGCCACTATCTCGGGCAGAGGAGTTCAGGAGGAGACAGGAACGACTCCTCGACCAATGGGCCGGCAAGCTCAGAGGAAAGCCTCGTACCTTGGATTCCATATCCCCATTCTTCCGCGCCCTTCTCGCTGCCGTCGCCTTCGTCCCTTTCGCTTTTAGGGTCCGCACTCCAGAGTCAAAGCCCTCAGCAAGCGTTGACTTCGACGTTGAGAGTCTTCGTGACGCGTATAGGAGCGCCTTACTCAGGGCTTGGAACGATCAAATATCTCCCGATCTGCCGGTGATGGCCGACGAGACAGTAGAAGAAGTCATTGCTATCCTAGACAAGTCCGTCAAATCAGTAGTCGCGTCCAGTGCTGAAAGGTTGGCAAAATTGCAGGAGTACCCACCGTCAGATCTTGAAACCGCGGTTATTTCTGGCCTGGTACACAACTACTGCAACTTTGCAGCTGCTGTTGGTGCTCTTGAGCGACTCTTCGAGTTGTTGACCAAGCACGATTAATCTATCTTTTAATAATTACTTCTTTAATTCTCATAATTAATATTTAATTATTTATTTAATATTTTTTAAACTGAATCCTCCCTCATTGGCGGACCCCGGAACTACCCTCCTCGATGCTTTCCATAACCAATATGGACAATGGAATGTGCCTCATGTTACAATGCCAACTTTATCTGAATAGGGAGAAATGTCCTTAAAAGGGGAACGCGCGATGCTCCGAGCTCTTGACTCATAAATTCCCCAATCCTTTCGTCATGTCGCAAACGTCGCTCGTAGAGGCCGCAGAAGCCTATACTGGGGCTATCCTCGCCACAGACGATGCTCGTCTATATATGCACCGTGACCAGGCACTCCCGCGCAAAGAAGTAACCAGTCTTAGCGAAGCTCTGCAGCAGCTAGCTTCGACCATATGCACGTATCGCGATAATTTGGCCTTCCTCACACAACCCAAATACGCATCCACGCTTGCGGATATACTCCAAAACCCGAACGGCGCACGAACCATGCAGGCATTGGTAGACGCGCTGACAACCGCAACCTCGTTTATGATACGCGTAGACCCCCTTCCCGAGCAACAAGCTATGGCCATGAAGCCAACTCTCAGTAACTTGCTCCATATTCGAGTTCGACGTTCTGGACCAGATGCAGTGGTGAAGGAGGCGTGCGGTATCATTACTACGCTACAGACGGACATTCAGGGGAGCTCGATGGCTTTCTTCTCGATGTTCACTGCAGCCGCGACACATAAAACCCCTTCTGTGCCTAAATTCGACCTCACTGATGAGTACCAGAGAGCCCTGGCGCGCCTCCTTGGCAACTTTATCTCTTCTCCATTTCGGGTCGAACGAGATAAATTTCCATCCACGCTCCGCATCAGGGTTCTCAACAATCGTCACATTAATGCCTTTACAAGCAGCGCCTCGGTTACTCACCCAACCTTTCGCGAGGTTGAAGAGACTGCAAGAGGGTGGGTTCGCAATTATCGGTCTAGCAAGGAGAAATTTTACGAGAAGAGCTCCTTGGATACCCGACGCGCTATCCATGAAACGGCTAAGGAGGTATTAGAAAAGATTCAAGCTTCAATGCAAGACATCAAGTTAATTGGTGCAGACGGTGAACACCAATGGAGTACTCGAACATCCACTTTGGTGGCATCCATCTCCGAAGTCACTACTACCATTGGAGAAATTCAGGCTCTATTGAATTCACGACCCCGTATTGCTGTTTGCGGATTAATGAACACAGGAAAGTCGACAGCTATCAATGTACTCACCGGGAAGCCACTACTTCCAGTTAAAGGTACGAAATATCCAGTGTTTATATGTCATTGAAACTCAGTTTAATCAGATACCGGCTCGACAACATGGCCAACGATCGTTGAACACGACGAAAACTATGCTACCCCCGAGTTGACCATCGACCCTCTTCATTTCAAACCGTGTCTCGATGCCATAAAGGATTGGAATATTCCTCGGCTACTCCAGCCTGACGGTGTAACTATCTCTACGGAGCAGCAAGAAATGCTAGCCAGGTACTTGGACCTCCCCAAGGATCTCCAAGCTCGGGTTTTGGACTTCTCCAAACCAAACTTCGACCTCCCTGAAATCTCCGCAACAACCAACTCTATATTTCACACAGTATGTGTTTGCGGACCGTCGGATTGCAATGCTTACTTGTAGACCAGAACTACATGATCAGTGATCTTCTCAGAGTTTGCAAACTTCTTTCTCCCCCTGGGGAGCAACCAAAACCATCCAACACGAAATTCCCAAGGCTGAAGCTCAAGTTTTCCGAGCTAGGGAACGGTCTGACAGATATGGAGGTATTGTCAACCACTCGAGGATTTCTGCTATTGCTTACTTCGGTTCACTAGTTTATTGACCTTCCCGTAAGTGACAATGTCTCTGTGTGCAAATTGCCTGACAAGTGGCGATAGGGCTATGACGATGAGGGAGTCACCGATGTATGTGTCACTTTGTAAACGGAGCTCCGCTGATCTAATCCCAGGGAGATATCGAGGACATGTATCGCATTGCAATGGAGGAATGTCATGGCGTTCTGCTTGTCCAAAAAGCAATTCGATCGGCCCTCGGCTCGCGTTCGGAAAAGAACATCTGCAGCCTTATCCGAAAGTATCTTCCTAAAGCGCCAAAGGCTATATTAGGTACCTACCGAGAGACGCATGATTCTGATACATGGAAAGCGGAGGACCCGGAAACAATGGCGAAGACACTTTACCCCCGTCAAAGAGGCAACCTCCAGAAGAGTAATATAGAGCGCATCGTCTGCTGCTCACCACCTCTCTACATGGGCGCCTTGTTCGCGCAAGGTCTCTTACAAGAAGCGAAGGAGAAAGGGCAAGAGGTTTCTTGGGATGAGGTATACCGAGAAGGCGGGAAAATGGTCAGTCAATTGGAATGATTGGAGACACAGCTTACGTTCTGTAGTGCATCGACTGGCACTTCGGCAAGACCGGCAAAGAGGAGTGGCCCCGTTACCCACACTCTAAACGATTGGACATACTCTCCAAAGCGGAGACTACCTCAAATATGGTGAACGTACCAGACCACTTGAAGAGATTCTTGATGATGGAGGCCCGTGATCTTGAGTGCTTAAATGCTATGATAACAGTAAGAGACGCTCTTCGGGATCTATGGAAGAATCAACAGTATGTATCATCCTCGGTTATCGGTTCTAAATTGACTTGGTTCTCAAGGGATGTACTAGACAAGTCGAAGGACGATGGAGACTCCCTTGAGGCGGCAAAGAAAGCTTGCCAGAATTTTGAGAAAATTTTTGGGTCTTCTGGTGGCAAATGGAATGGCGACCAGGAGCCATTTAACCGCAAAATCTCCGAGACTATGAACAACGGCTTGCGAAAGGCGAAGCAGAAAGCCGAAATTGCGTTTGAAGACATTTTGGAGGAGATTCTTGATGAATACGACGTGGACCACGAAACGGTGCGCTTTATATTGTCACTAAGTGCTTATCTGACTACTTCTTAGATCACATTTGCGACTTCCAAGGACGCATCGAAATTTGTGGACAACTTAAGTCTCGAATTGAAGAAGCAGCTGGATTCCATACAGATCGACCTGGTCTCTACTGTCCGCAAGGATGCAGAAGCTGCTTGGCAAACTCGCATCAAGGGTCTCGCATCGTTCATTAGGGCAAACGATGAAGCGGTGGAGACAACGTCACTGGAAGAATCACTTAAGGCAGCGATATCAGTCAAACTCGAAGAACTGTCCAATCAACGTATTGATGCGGCGGTAATGAATCGAGTCCTGGCGAAGCAGGGAACTTTCCAAAAGCAAAACCCCATGCGCAAGCTTCTCCTCGAGTATAGAAGTCCCTGGCGTCCTCGACAATTGGCGGAAGCTGCTGCGGTCAAGGAATTCACGAAGCCTGCTCGGAAACAGGAAGATCGAGCCAAGGCTGAAAAGAAAGCTGCCAAAAAGAACATCGCAATTCTCGAGGAGCTTTCCGAAATACGGCTGAAGGGCGTTCAAGTTGCAGGGACCACCGACACGAAAACGGTCGAACAAATACCAACAGCAGCCAAGCTCTCACAGCAGGAAGCTGAGGATTTGTACGTGAAAAGCGTAAACTATCTCGGCTTCCTCCTACGTGCCCCAGTTATGGCCACCATCGTCGAATGTCGTTCCACCAACTCTAACTGGTCTTTCTTGAAGTCCAAGTCCGATGCCGACATCGGACCCGTTCAATTGGAGATTGGGAAGGTTCGGGAAATTTTCACGAACTATCTCAAAAACGTCTGGGGAGCTATCCTTGAACAAGAAGCATGGCAGAGTCTGCACGGAGCAATCGATCTTAGCGGAAGGTTGGGAATGAATCTAGTACTGGATTTCGTCACCAAAGAGAAAGAACGATTGGAAAACCTGGAGAAGGATTGCAAGGAGCCGCTGACCGACCGAGAAGAAGAGCAGCTTATCGTGCTCCAAGCCAACTTTGTTGGCGCGTACGCTGCAGCAGATGAGCTGTGCCAACTGCTCACGACGGACTACGCGAAAATATGGTGATCGCTAATCTCATGTTATCATTAGTGCGCAAGTCTAGCTATTCTTTCTTCTCGGACTTTTCAATTTCTTTCCATTTCTCTTATATTTCTTAGGTCCACTACCATTGATAGAGGATAATAGACCGTCGCGCAGTATCTTTAGCTTTGATTTCGGTGCACTATTTATCTGCTTTTAATTAATATTAGTATCCCTCGAATAATTGCTATTTACTTTGACATCCCTGACTATAGTGCTATTTGGGCCGCGCCGACAAATCGCTCTGACTCAAGGTGATCCTTCTGAATGATACCTGCTCCCATCCGCTTCAATATTTGGCGATTCCAATCATGGAAAATGGGCGAAGGGAAATTAAATACGGAAAATCCACTCGCCAGTACTTGTCACAACCACCGAACAGGAGCAATTTCCTGGAAGATCCCTTGGCTCGCTACAACCACAAGGCGAGACATCCTGATGAAGATTTCGTCAGTGATTGTAATGAAAGCATGGATAGCCTATTGGTTTTTGTATGTCTATTCTAACATACAAAAGCATTCCTTACATTCACCATCAGGCCGGCTTGTTCTCAGCAGTCACCACGGCGCTCATTGTTGAGACGTATAAGGGATTAAACGCAGAGCCGACGGATCGAATTGAGCAACTACTCGGGTCTATTCTCTTAAGACTGGGAAACTCGTCAGCACCCTATCGCGTCGAGGATATACCTCCCAACCTTTTTATCACTTCTCCACAGGTCATCCTCGCCAACAGCATGTTGTTTTTGAGCCTGACCTTCAGCCTCATCGCTGTAATTTCAGCTCTCTTGGTCAAACAGTGGACTCGTAGGATATTCTTCGGGTTGAAGAGCATCCATTCAAAGAGGAATTACGCCTGGGAGCATTTCTTTCGGATGGCAGGGGTGAAACGATTGAACATGTCGAATATGATTGCAACAATCCCTATGCTGCTTCATATAGTCCTACTTTTCTTCTTCTTAGGAACTTTATCCTGGCTGAGGCCCCTGAATACGGTCGTCTGGTCGTTGTCCTCGTCCCTGCCGGGTTAGGGCTTGTCATATATGTGGCATGTGGAACACTCCCTTGTATATGGCATGACTCTCCCTATTTCTGGCCGTTTTTCACCTTCTTAGCGGGAATATTCGACCTTGTTGCCAAGCTAGCTGGGGGTGTCAGCCAAGTTGCAGGCAGGTTAATAGCGTATACGAGCAGCACTTCCCATACACTTCTAACCCACATGCCCAGTCGTCCCGTAGGACCAAAAAAAACCTGTCCTCCACACCCATATCAACCGGGACAGCTCTGGTTGAGGAGAAGACCTTCCTTTCTCACTAGACAACAGAGATCTACAAATTGTCTTAAGTCTTTTGGACGACGCCCATATATCTTTATCCATTGAGGCGGCCCTCGAGGTCGTTCGCCGTGGGATTTGTGGTGACCAGGCGACGAGGGCAAAGATGATCGCATTGGAGGGTCCGCCTCTCAGTCGACTTTTGGATCAGGTCATGAACATCCTTTTAACGTGTTGGACCTACGATCGAGGTCAGTTTGATATTCGCTTGGGAATATGCCTCGATCGTGCGACCTTTATTATGCAGTTTTTTGAAGTTTCACTCGAGACAATCAACTTCGATATCGACGAAGAAGCGCGAACCTCCCGTCATTACTCGAAATGGCACAGTTGCCAATGGAACGAGCCTTGTTTGTCAAGTCCCTCGACGAGATTTGTCTCCATGCTTCGGTCGTTGCCCGAATTCAGCTGAAGTGGGGAGAGTTTTCGCATCTTGATCGTGCCCTAGAGGTCATTCAGACCGTCCGACTCCTTGGGCCATCTCCTGAGATTCCTGCCGAAGCACCAGAGCCTCCTCCTTGGAATGGCAAAGAGATAGAGATATATCAAGGTGCAATATCGGCATATTTCATTGCATTAACTCGGCTCATTATTGAGAAGTATCCAACGCCGCAAAGCTCGAATGTTCCTCAGCATCTTGACAAGTCATTCAAACGCCTTGCTGATCGAGCTCATACGATATTATTTCTGGGCAGATTTGACAGTGAGCTCCTGAGGCAGGCAGACAACTATATCCCCTTGCGCGAGCTCTTTGCCGAACTGTGGCTCAGTCTCACGTCATGTAGCCCGGAGGTTCAATATTGGATGGAAAGACTGGCAATGCCGCTCAACTGGGTAATCGGTACTGCAGACGATGGAACGCACACTATCGCTGCGGTAGCGATGCTGGCTGCTTCAGCAGGGATTTCGCGCCATCAGACTACGATTTCCCCGAGATGAGTAGAATGGCATCATACTCCGTATGCTACTCCGTCAATTTATCCACGAATGTCGGTCGCTGACTCTTGATAGTGATCGCAGTTTCCTACGTTGAACGTTGAAGACTTCGCAGAAACATTCATCAAGAATCTCAATTCCTCGCCATGAAAAATTTATTTAAACGAGGTGGAAATTAAAGAGATGTCACAGCGATATCCGAGGTCCTCGAAGGCATTGCACGAAATAATTCCTCTTAGATATTGGTAATTTAACATTCTCTACTCCTAGTTTCCCGGGTGAGTGTCGTATTCGAGAGCGGGATAAGCATTTTATTTTTGTTTCGATGTAAATAAAAAGAATTTATAATAATTAAAAAAAATTACTATTATCATTTGCGTGGGCGCGGGAGGTGACAAAAATAATTCCCTATTAGGAACGCCCATACTTCCTCCTTTCCACTATATATACCTCGCGATGATCGCCTTCAAACGCCAAAGAACCCGCATATCCCAAAACAATCAACACTATTGTAACAAGTTCTACTTTTGACGAAGAACCAATGCAATCCTCATCCGACATCGCCATTTCGGGAAGAATATCCGCGCTGACGTTGAGGTTCCAAAGATCATTCAACCTCGCCTTTCCTGGTACGATTGAAGAGAGCAAGAAGTCTCTCATGATCTCCATCCAGGATGGAAGGGCAATCCTCTTGTTTGTCCTGCGAGGAACTTTCACTCAAACCGTTCATCGGATGGCAGAGGAAGCTGGTGGGATGGAAGCCATGAAAAGTTTAACCGACAGGATCGAGGAAGCAGAAACCACCTTGGTTAGTGACCACTACCTTCTATCACAGTTCTAGAATTCATCCATAGGCAACGATCGATTTCGCAGCAGCAGGCTCCTCGCTGCAGATACAGGAGCACCTACGTCGATTAACCACTGCACTTGTTGCGTTCCAAACAATTGCCATAGCAGCTTCCACCACCGAGTACATTGACGCGACAAGTACGAGTTATTCAGTATTTCAGGTCACCGCGGAATCACTCAGAGGTTGTTTTTGGGACCAACCATTCGGTATCACGGTCGAGGCAGTCTCGAAGCGTATCAATCATGAACTAGGACGTGGTCTTTCGGCTCATCTCAACACGACGCCCCTTATTCTCTTTCACTTCTACCAAGTGATTCCAGAGCGGCTGAATGAAATATCCCGTCTTGCTGAACTGCGCGACTGCGCCCGAGAATGGGTGCGAAACCAGCTATCAGAACCTTCGGGGTCTCTCGTTCAAATTGGCGTATCTGTGACGCAGATGTATACGCCATACAAACCCGTGGCGAACGGCGTGGACTGGATGACAGATGCTGCCCAGATGGGGGAGCTATTTTCCGAATTGGCCGATCAAACCTCTCAGCAAATCGGCTCATCTGCCGAGGAAACACTCCGCTTTGCTGTTTGTGGGCCTCATGAACAAGGCAAAACCACGTTGCTAAATGTTCTTATTGGCCAACTACTGCTCAATTCAGGAGGTTAGTTCCACAATGTGTGTGTGTCTCGTAACTCTAACAACATCGCTAGATATCATAGGCCAGCGACCAGCAGATTGGCCTGTAATAATCCAGCATTGCGCCGACATAGAGCAACCTGTGCTCACACTCTATCTTCAAAACTTTGAGCCTTTGATCCGCGCATTCGAGGATCATGGAAGTGTCCACGATATCACCAGAACCAACCGATTGTTCTCACTTGACAAAACGGCAACTATCGAGACTTCGGACAAGAATGATGTTCAATCCTATGTGAGCTCATTACGTTGGATATAGCTCAAACCCGCCTGATGCCGCTTCAGATGGATTGCATTGCCGAACTTGTTCAAGAATACAGCAACCTTCCCCTTGGAAGCCGCTCCTACCCATTCAATGACCACTGGCCAATTCTTCGAGTAAGGATGAGTGCCTTCAAAGATATAACTCGCAAGATTGAAGTAAGTTACAATAGCCCTCCATCCATACTACTTATGGACTCACACTTCTGTAGTTTATAGATCTCCCAGTTAGCCAGCTGCAGTTCGCTTTAGTGTTCCCTACTAATTCGACTTCAGCCGATCGATTCTACCCGTGTCAACATAGTGAGCTACAACGACCGGGGCCTTGTTTATTTCTCTAACTGGTCCAGACCAATGCAAAGGTTCAATGGCAGACAGCAATAAACGCCTGCGATGGGGGAATTTACGTCATACGTGCAGATGACGCCGTGGTGACCCGAGCAGACATTCAGGACGGGTTTCACACGCTTTCAGAGATGCTCCCAGAGAAACCTCAGCCCTGGATTACGATTGCAACAGCCTCGGAGAGGCACAAAAGCTCACGGAGGACCTTCGCCCATCGTTTCAACGCCATCAGTCGCCCCATCCGACCATTCGGCAAGTCGATGCCTCTCTCGTTCTGCTCTCCTCTTCTCTATCGAGGAGTGAACCATGTATTATCGGAGGTACGGACAAATGGTACCAACGAACCTGATATGAGTCGCCTTCTGTCTAATGATGGTAAACTGGTGAGCGATGATACAAGGACTGGAAGAGGAAAGACCCTGACCGAAATTGTAGGCGTTGGAGCTCGCTCTTGGTCATTTCACGGGTTGGGACTCGAAATTCGAACCGTATCTTGAGGAAGCCCTCGAGGCATCGGGATTCGATCTACTTTTAACCACACTGAATCAAAAGCTCGTCGATAGAGCCATATACATGAGACAAAAGGATGCGTTGCATGCATACCGATGTGGAGTCGAGCAGATACGTGCTGAGTATAGGTATATTATTCCATTTTGCGAGGACGAAGCTGAGAGGGTCCACAGTTCGTTCGTGAATGCTGCCTGCATCCGATCGGAGGAAATATCGAAGTGGAACCAGCAGTGCAAGCACCTTAGAAACGAGTTGATTGAATTTTGTATTACTTGGCGCTTCGATATGGCGACAGTGATCAAAGATACAATGTCTATGACGATGCGACTCGCAATGGAATCCAAAAGGGTTACAGTACAGCAAATCGACGAGAACTGGGAAATCTTCAAGGAGTTAGCGGGAGTATATAATGACTCAGTTGCGTTTCTATATTTCTTCGCTGCTCCGAACTGACCTTTTGAAGTTTAGAGGAAGGGCCTTGATCGATCTCGAGGACCACCTTGCGCAATTCCAGGTCGAGACGTTTCAGTCCGTCCAAAAAGAGCAAGACATCCTTGTGAAAAAGATCAAGTACGCACTGTCCTGTATTTGG
Source organism: Serendipita sp. 399 (assembly GCA_019627685.1). Lineage (NCBI taxonomy): Eukaryota > Fungi > Basidiomycota > Agaricomycetes > Sebacinales > Serendipitaceae > Serendipita > Serendipita sp. 399. Next base: position 2,780 of record WSTO01000071.1, on the reverse strand, counting down.
GCCCCAAATTTGGAGAGTCTGGAGCGTAAAATGTCTGAACTCTTCACTACAAAGGTCGAGGATCCCCAGCACCTGCGGGAGGAGCTCGAGAATGCAATTCGGGAAGTGAAGGGAAGGAACTGGATCGACGTCATGACCGAATTCATCGGGAAGCTCACGAGTGATTCTTCGTCTCCGACGGAATCAGGGATCAGGAGTCTATCATATTACCTCTCCACCCAATCGATCGATGACATCGTCAAAGAGCCTCTACCGTTCGACGACCTAGTACAGGCGAACTTGGCTCCTCAGCCCAGTCCTCCTATCAAACACAAGGTATCAAATGGTATAAAGAATCTTGATCGACTCGATGCATGGACGAAGGATGACCTCCTACGGGCCAGAGGACTCAAGTCTATTGGATTCGCCAAACTCCCGGCTCCAGTAGCAAAGGATTCTATGGAACTAGATCTCATGGGTACTGAAAATGACCCCAAAGAGATGGCAAATCTGATAGCGCGCGCATTGGATCGCTGGGCAAGCACGATAGCATTGCTCTGTTCAGTCACTATTGAGGGGACCCTCAAGTTGCTTACACTCATAGGAACCCAGACTGTCCTTGACATCATCAAAGGGCGAATATTACGCCTCAGCTCCGAGGCGGAAAAGGCGGAAAGTGGTCAAGCTTCGAAGTCAGACCTGGAGGAGATTATAATCGCTCAGATTAACGCATTATGTGCTAGTACAGCCATCGAGGAGACGGAGAACTCCTTACAAGGATCATTCACACAGTAACCCTATGCTATAGCGTATCTATGCGTATTGCCAAAGGCTGTAATTATATCGTGTGAAATATGTATTTGGAACTTATGTATTTAGTGATCGTAGTTATAATATAACTATTTGTTTCCAATAGTTATCAAAATACTATGATAACTACTGGAAAAACAAATAGGTAGTATAAGGGCGTCGATCCAACGCCAGTACTTGATTCCACACAGCCAAAGCCTCAAACGCAAGGTTCAGTCGGATAACAATCACACAACCTCGACCCCAACCACATTAGTGTTGGATCGTAATGAATTTCGCAAGCCCGAGTATGTGTCGTCTTTCGCTTATATCAAGCATATTATTAACAAAATGCTTCCTAAATTAGTTCCAAACGACAGGGGCAATTGTTTGGGGTCAGCAAAGATTCGGAACGCCTTCCAAATATACATTGAGAATAACTCCACCCGCGACGTTAATTTCATAGCATCAACCACTCAAACAATGGACACTCTACTCGTCTTCGTGAGAAATTCCCCAAATTGCTCCCGAAGATCACTGACGCAAATCCGGCCATAGGCAGGTCTATTTTCAGCGATAGTAACAGCTTTCATTATACAAAACCAGCAACTGCTGGGCTCTGTCTCCCAGGACAGGGCGAATGACCTCCTAGTCCTCGTTGCCCTCAACCTCAACCGGACAACGACCATCCCCCCAACTACACCCTCCTCCACCGGCTCGCACGTAGCAAATCACGTGTTCTTTGCAAGTCTCTCGATCACTTTGGTTGCGGCGCTAGCTGCAATCCTAGTGAAGCAGTGGGTTCAGGCATATGGGCTTGAATCGCTGTCTGGGCGTTCAACTCAAGAGACGGCTAGGGCCAGGGCCCGTAATTGGCACGGGGTGGAGCATTATCGCTTACAACTGTTCATTGAGGTTGTCCCAATGCTTCTACATATTGGTTTGGCTGTCTTCTTTGTGGGTTTACTTGTCTGGTCGTATGAAGGCATCAATCGCCAAACCTTCTACACTATCATGGCAATCATAGCAATTGGATTCGTCGCCTATTTAGTATTTGGTATCATTGCGTGCTTCGATCGGACAGCGCCTTTCAAATGGCCTTTCCCAAGCATGCTTCGTTGGGCAATATCCAACCTCAAACGAGCAGGGACGAAGACTCAAGAGATGTATTCCAAATTGTCTCACGGAGACTCGAAGAATGGGGATGCTGGAGCCGTGTCATCCGTACCAGAGCTACAACAACCACTGGTTAGAACATCGCAATTGATCACAGTGGAGCCCGAAACTGAAGATAGCGCTACCAAATCAAGTTATGAGCCCCTCGAAGTAGAAATATTCCGCGAAGTCGTGGAAAAGTCGCTCTCCATTGACGATACTTGCATCGCGATAGAGGACATTCGTCGCATGATGCTGTATGAACAATTTGGGCCACTGGAGACTTCTCAAGGCCATAGCGGGATCAGTTTATCCTCATCATTCCGACAAATTCTGCTACAAAAATGCGTTACTATTGGAGCCTCGAGTATTTCCCACACCGAGAAGCGGCTGTCCATCAACCCGGCCTCGCTCAACAGGGTGCGTGCTGTAGGCCGATTTCTCGAGGCCTATCTACAAACTGACTTTGGCGCTATTGATCACTATGACGTTCTTCGTCAATCTTCGATACTCGACCTAGCCATGGCTCTCATGGAGCATGGCTTGTCTGCGGGCTCAGATCTAGCCGACCTGGTGCTGGCCGTCTCCTTACAAGCTCTGCTCGTTCATCGAGTATTTGGTTATGGGGACAAAGGGTGCACGGCCTGCTTAATGTATCGAGCTCCGGTCAACCAATTCGTCAAGCGATCGGATCAGGAACTTGCTACAGTTGCAGCCTATGACCGCCAACGAGCGCGTCATATACACCGCTACTTCCGAGTTTTTCTTATCACTCTGACGGATTGCCTGCTTCATCACCAAAGCGCAAATCCGACGCCTGAGTTTTGGAAGAAGATAGAGGAAAACTTTCGAGAACC
>WSTO01000069.1:0-34922 GCA_019627685.1 Serendipita sp. 399 | reverse complement strand
AGTGATATCCTACGATCTCAATAGCGAGCATAGGTTGATTGAGCCTCTCAGATTCGGGCGGTTCGTCTATGATAGAGATGTGACTCATGACGAATGGGACTCCTTCACCAAGGTACGGTGGACACGATCTAGTCGGCGTATGCTAACATGACTATAGATGGTGTTGGATATCTGGAAAGAGCGTATTCCAGCTTTTAATCAGTATCGAGGGGCAGTTGAAAAGCTGAGGGACGTCCTACTGGCTTGGAATTTCGCTTTTTTCGAACCTCGAGGGATGGAGGTAGTGCTTTTCAGAGGCGATGCGCAGTGGTCTGGACCGCAATTGGGGCGTATTGAAGTCAATATTGACTTTGCTTCTAAAGCAGGTGAAGTCTCTGACCCCGACGAGGAGATACGAGATGGTCGCTCAAAGAACGCGGCTCGCAGGGAAAGGACAAGTAAACGCCCAGCGGAAGACCCAATTTCCTTGGTCATTTACCCTTATCCCGTTTGGCTATCATTCGCCAATTACGTCCTATAGGTAAGGATAAGATTTCAGAGAAACTGGGGCAATTGGGAGCAAGACGCGCAGTACACTCTTTCTGCGACCGCTATGTACTATATCCTTGTCAAAAGTATCGAATTATGTGTTTTCTGACAAACTTGTGTACACTGAGACTTAAGTAATTCCTGGTGGATTTATTACTTCGCTAGGTGCGACCTCCATTCAAAACCTTGTTCTCCGCCACGACATCCCGAATACGTAACATGGACGTCGATACGCTTCCTTATGACGATGAATCTGGAGAGAAGTACGCTGAGGAACATCCACAAGCTGCATTTCGCAATCGCATAGGGGCCGGGCGGCTCTACTTGTTCTCTGAATCATCCGCAGGTTTGGCTGCGAAACCACGAGTACGTGCAGCATTCAGCGCATCAGGAGCGCAACGGATATTCTCGGGAAATTCACGCACGTAGCAGTCTGAGACGAATGGCATTGGAGACGAGGAACCGTCGACAGCAGAAATGACAGGTTTGGAGATCGAGGAAGATATTATGGATAGAGGGGATAACCCTCTTGGGATACGAGACAACGCGATTCTTTTTCGTGGAGATGCTATAGCGCATTTGCCTACGAAGAGAATTTTCAAGTATGCCAGCCATAATACTGGGTCCATCGTGCCCCTGGGTGTTGAGTGGGTCAATGACACGAATGTCGTCGTCGTTTGGAAGAGAATTTCGGAAGCTCGGAAGGCTTTCCAGAGCATGCGCGAAGCCGGCACGTTGGAATTGGAAGAGGATGAAGAGGGCTTTCTACCTGCGAGACCAATCTCAGAGACACTCGCCCCGGTGGAGCTGAGACTGGAGAAGGCGCTAGGGAAGAATGTGCAACAGCAGGCACAGATGTGGATGAGATGGGCAAGGGCTGAGGACGTCAAGGAGAAGGGCGGAAAGAAGAAGAGCAAGTTTTACGAGAGGTATGGAGAGAATGCAGGGAAAGATGGCCAGAACATCTTCGCTTCACGACGTAGAGAAGAATCCCGGGGGACGTCCGAAGAGGAGCTGAGAAGGAGGCTGGATGCTGGTGAGTATATCCATTCTGTTTCATGCCTTTCAAACATTGTTGCACGTTCTGATTTCTAACTTTATGCAGAATTGGACAGTTTTGCGGCGGGTGACGAAACAGCCAGTCGTCGGTCTCCTTCCCCTCGAAGAGATCGGTCTGCCTCACCTCCTCGACGTGACCAGCGAACAAGCGGTGGGAGGCGGAAGCGGTCTGATTACGAGTATGATGCAGACCTGCGGTCACGCATTGGCCCGCACACTGACCCACAGACGGGCAAGCCGATCCGCGAATGGGATGTTGGCAAAGAATGGGACACGGACGAGTTCGGTCGCTCTAGATTTGGACAGGCCGATGAAGTCGTACTGGACACCCATAACGCAGGCGTGCGGAGGGATGGCTCGGGACATCGGCGCGAGCGGCGAGGAGAACAGCGGTCAGGCAGACGGGAGGCACGGGAGAGTCGTCCCGCACGAACCAAAGAAGAGTTGGATGCGGAGCTGGACGCATTCCTTGGTGCATAGCGTGCTTTGCTGATTCTATTTGGTTGGTTTAATTGGGCCCATCACTCTGACCTGAATCGGAAAATGGAATGAATTTCATCATGGCTCAGATATGTATTAATAATCACTGCTTTTGACCCTAAAAAATAATTGTCGATAATGATTTTTGATAAAGCGTCGATTGGGATCCGGTGACCAGGCGTTCGGCTGATTGAGCTGAACCACTCCCCCTTCCTCATACTTGCCCTCGACCAGAGTATCGCCGCTATGTCTGCGGCGTCGACAACGACCTGGCTACCCCCTAGAGGGACTCACAACATTATCATAGGCTCCTCGATGCGTCGTTCGCTTACAAACACTCGACCCGATCGAGCACAGGGGGCGCAGCCCTCTCGGAATGACTTTGTCGCAATGCGCTGTAAGCCTTACAAGTGAAATTGCGCGTCTCTTGGACGAAGGAGCTGATATAGATTGCATTTTGGAATTATACAGATAATATCAAGCCTCAAGGCGTCGCTAATGCAACTGGGTCGCTTGTGCCCACTGGTGCTTACGCGCAAAAGGACTCGTATCAACTCGAACTCAGCTCGGATGTGAGTTCAGAACGTCTCAAGCGTTGAATATGCCTCGCCATTCTAGCTGACACTGGGCCTGACTGGAACCATAGACGGGCGAGCACCATTCCTTCAATGTACGATCCGAAGCCAAGAAGGAAATCGACTGCGTTTTATTCTACGATCCGTCTACAGGCGTGAGTCGCATCGTTTCCTTGCTTTGTTGTGATTAGCCCGGGGTGGTCCATGCAATTTCTATTCGCGCTCTGACCGCATTTGGCACTTTAATCTTCCAGACTCTGGTCCTCGAGCGCCTCGACAGCCTGCTGTCGCTCACTCATCAACGTTCTACAAAACCCACAACGAAGCCTGCACAAAACTCGCAGAGCGGTTCCAATCCTCGTCTCCTACACAACCGCCCTAGTCCCACGCTTGTCCCTGCTACAACTGCCTTCCCGCCAACCCCGCCTTCCACATCCCCGCCCGACTATTCCGCTTTACCAGAATCAAGCCGTTCGAAGGGAAAAAACCATTCGGCGGATACACCACGAGCCGGACAGGACCATGCCACTCCCATCGATCTTTCAGGCGATCAAGGCGCCGACAAAGAGCCGGTCTCCTCCAATGCTTCTGCCGGCACTCCAGCCTCGTTAACATCATCCTCCAGCCGTAAAATCCCTCAAACGATGTCAGACTATGCGCAAGAAAAACGGAGGCGTCAGGAGAGCACAGCACAGCAAATCGAAAAGCGCTCGCCTTCAGACTTTGCGTCTGATCCAGATGAGGAGGTTCTCACGTTCGGCAAACCAGCTACTCCATCCTCTACCAACAATGCACTTCACTTGTCAGATGTGCCATATGCGAATCGGGCAGCCAAGCGCAAGTTTTGTGATTCGGATCCGGACGAGGAGCTGTTGGAGTTTGGCAGACCGCCTCAAGAGATCAAGCGTGCGAAGACGAACAGTCCTGCGTCCATTACTTATGGAACATCCCCTCAGGCTGCCGCTTGGCAAAGCGATTCAGCCCTCTCGCCCAGCAATGTGCCACCTCTCAATATGACCGTGCAATCGATCCCCTCGCGGTCATCGGCGGCGTTGGCGCCCAAGAAAATGCTGCATGGTTCCTCTCCACTGGCGCAGGCGCGGATGCTCTCCTCAAGTGAATCCGAGGATGAAGGGGATGACGATGACAGTGACTCGGAACCAGAGAAGGAAGCCCCGACCTATGTACCGAGTACATATAACAACAGCACCACTGGGGTTGTGTATGATGACACAGGAGGCGATGGCGATGGCGATGATGACGACTTTCTCATGGCTGCGTTTAAAGAGGAGGATAACGACTCTGGTGCGTCTTTGCATAATGAACGTTGATTTGGCGATCTGTAGTAGACTAATTGGTGGATTCCAGATGACTCCAGCGATGATAGCGATTACGGCGAGCGATAGCACTCGCTCAACCGTCGACCCTCCCTCCATGCGTCGTGCCAATCGGCTCTACAGCACTCTTTTTTTTCATTCTTTATTCGACTCTCTTATCATTATCACTTTACAGCTTGCATGCAAAAAGCTCTCGATTATTATCTTTCCCCTCCCCTCCCTCTCTCTTTTCGCGAAACCAAGTCGTTTTCGTTCCCTCGGGTATTTGTGCGGATAGGCGAGAAGCACTCTTTCTTTTCTTGGCTTTTCGAAAGAGCCGTTTATCCATCCATCTGGTTCCTGTCTTGTTTCCAGTCTTTCCCTTCTCTCACTCTCTCTCCGTCTCGATTTCATTCCTTCATTCATAGAGCATTCTTTGGCATACCCATATGCGGCGAAACGGTCACGTCCGATTTGGCATAGTGTCATGCAAAGAACCCACAAACCAATCCAAACCAAACGCAAACTCTACTAATATCACATTTTTGATAACAACAAAGAAGGGGAGAAGAAAGGGCAAAATCATTGTGTCAGGTTAATTTTGACAGCATAATAGACAGTACCCCTTTACTTCCGCCGGAGCACTGATGCGTGATAAAGTTTGTTGATGATTCCCCGAAATGGGTCGAATAAAAAGGATTGTGAGCGGGGAACAATGGCTTATTAGGCTTTTCTTCGAACCTCGGATTGGGAGATACCATTCGGGGTCCCTTAAGATTCAGGGTAGGAACCTATATGTGTTTTCAGTAGCCGTCCCTACCTCGATGCTAAATATGACGACTGTATACGTTCACTCTTGTTCGTGAAAAAGGGATGTGGCTCATACTCGACGCCGCCTGAATGAGGCTTCCTTCATAGGGACCTCACCCCTCATCTCGAAATCGTTAGCGAGAGGATTTCAATGTTGCAAGACAATGTCTAGAGACCTTTGTTGTCATACAAAGCATATGAACTGACGATAAAGGGGTGAGACGAGTGATGCACGCTATCTATCAGCCCTCTTCCCCTCTTTCCATCGAGTAAGTCTTTCGTTCGGGATCTCCTTTTGACACAAGGAATGAGACAAGTAGAATCTTCTCTCGGAAATAGTAGGAACGGTCGAGAACAGGAATCTTTTAGAACTTGTCGCGGCTCCATCTGTGAAAAGAGAGGAAGATAGGGTCAGCAAATCCAGTCAAAAATCGAAAGTCAGGAATAAATAGTTTTGCAAAGATAGGATAGCGACGATAAAGGCGTGGACGGTCGACTCACTTGCGATCAAAGTCCTTGTGGATGCTCATAAACTTGATGTTCTCATTCTGCTTCACCTATCAAAATCAGGTTCCCTTCGTCAGTTCCAAAAGAAACATTATCAAAGGGGTGACTGGGAACCGCCGGGCTTCGTACCGTTTGCCAAGGTTCTGGGTTCTTCCTCGTCCAAATCACTAAAAAAAAGTAAAATAAATGGAGTTGAGTACTCTGCTAGAGAAGAGGTTACTAGATCTCACCGTCTGGACGTGTACCGAGGCGGTAGAGATACCATGAGGCTCCACCCACCGCTCCTCCGATAATCACATAGCTACACGAAAGCAAAAGAAATTTCATAAAATTCAAGTAAGCGCATATATTACAATAAACACCAAAAATGGTACTCACATAGGGATAGCCTAGTGTGTGTGTGAGCAACAAAAGTATCGGTCCATTTCGTCAACGAAATCTAACGAAGTGACGAGATGCGGGTCGCACAAACCTCGATAGCAAACCACTTGGCGAAAAGTGATTTTCGGGCGACCTGTGCCGCAGTCATTTAGGTAGTAGCCGTAGTAGGTTGTCGAGAGAAACGATGCGGTCGGGTTCAAAATAGATGAGAGCTTGCTTATGTAATCGGCTTGCCCACTTCACTGTGGCGGTCGACTGCTCAACTCAAATCGAAAGGGAAAAAGGAAAAGGGAGGGTATTCGTTCAACGTTTTGTCACTCTAAGAACAAGAAGTGGCAGCTACTGCAAGAAAAGATGAGGAGCCCCGGACGGAAAGAAGAGAAAAGCCGTCTACTATGGACGAAAGGGGTTGGGGAGGAGGAAAATTGTCCTGCAGAAGAAAGGTGAAGAAGAAAGGAAAGAAAGTGTGCACAAGCGTGCAACACGAAAAAAACACACGATGCAATACAAGTTCTGTTTAATAGTAATCATAAACAAGAATGTCCCTTAAATGCGAATGCGAGAAATAATGCCCTTTTGTTGGTTATCGTAAGGTTGTGTGGTGTGCGCGCGCCGGGGTCAGTCGATCGGAATCGTCAATGCGAACGGGGAACATTCTCCTTTATGCTGGGATGACACCAACACCAATGACTCTGATTGGAGGAGTAGCACCACCACTACCACCGGAACTAGCAGCCGCTGGTGTGGTCACAGCAGCTGGTGCAGTCGAAAAGGTGGCATTGGGAGCCTCCGTAACGGTGGCCGTCTCGGTCGCGGGTGCAGTTTCCGTTGCAGTCTCTGTCGCACTGCTGAGTTGATCTTGCGCCTCAGAGGGAGAAATGGTCTCCGACGAGCCAAACCCAGCACCATTATTACGAATCAACGCACCGAGCGCGCTCGTCTTCGTATCGAGGAACGCGGCAGTCGGCCCAGCAAGAATGTTCGAGCTCGCTCGGACGTGAATATCAGCCGCGAGGGGTTGTTCGTCCGTCGTCAACCAGATCCAGACGGGTCCGTCGATGCCCTCGGGGACGATGCATTCGTTGGCGGGGAACGAGAGCGAAAAGGCTTGGCCACCGACGAGCATTTGGCACGATGCGGAAGCGAGGCTGGTCTCGTTCAATGCAGGCGAGCTAAACTCGAGTCTGGTCCCGGGCGCGATGACTCCCTGGTTCGTGACCGCGAGCGGTGGGTTTGCAGGTGGAAGTCCGAGTTCGGCAGCTGGGTCACAACCACTGACAAAGGCTCCTGCGATCGACAAGACGTCTGGAGGGGACAATGCAACGTCGAATCCTTGTGGGACCGTGGTCGCACCGCTAATGATGTTCAGGAAGCTTTGATGTCTGGCTTCGACCGTGAGGATCGTAGCAGCCGCAGCCAAAAAGGTCTTGTCGTCGAGGATATCCGCGCCTCCGAGATAGGCTCCCACGCCGACGTGCTCAACCACTCGCGCGACGGCTGCCATTGTGGCAACGTCAGTGAGCACAGGCTCAAAGTTGAATGTGCAGCCGCTAATTGGTTTGTCTCCATTGTCCTCCAACGCTTGATCCAGGCTGTTCAGGGATAAAATTTGGTTAGTTTTGTTTGTTCTCCCTAGTTTAGGCCGCATCAATGGCGCCAAAGGATGGACGTACACAGTAACATGGGCAGATTCGTGTTCCAAAATATCTTTGAATCCCTGAATGGCAACGTCTGGAACGGAGAGACCAGCAGCGGTGAAGTCTGAAGGCTGGAATTTCTGGAGGGCTTGGGTGTAGAACTCCTTTTCGAGTTGTTCGAGAAGCTCTGCGAACCCTACGGAGTATATTAGCCATCATGTCCATATTTTCATTCGGTCGACATACTCAGAACAGCAGAGACCGCCGCAGTGTTAGCGCGGGTCTTGAGAACGGGGTGGGCGGAGGCCAATAAAGGGCAGGCGATGGCAAATAAGGTCGAGAAACGCATCGTGAGTTTGAAAGAAGGAATAGGATGAAATCTCCTTTTTGACTAGCAGGTGATTACGGGGAGCGTTTGAAGAGAACTAAGGGCTGATCTTGCAGATGGAAAGAGCGACTTGGACAAGCAGGGGCGCAGCCCAAACTGGATAAACGAAGAGGAAAGTGTGAGCTTGTTTAGAGCTATTCGTTGAGAGAATGTACTGACCGTTGACGAAAAGTGAAAAAGAAAAAGGAGAGAGAAGAAAAGAGCGGGAAGAGAGTGGTGGTCGAGGAGGGTGGAAACCAAAATGATGAAGGGTCGACGGACGGCAATGGGCTCGCTATTTGAAGCCCAGCGCAATGGCGAAGCAGCTGCATTCGAGCAACAGCCGAGCCTAACGACAAGTCCCGAATAGGCCAAAGCCAACTGACAACCGGTCAACGCGGATGGAGAAACCTCTTGGGAAACAAGCAATTAACAGTAACAACATCACTATCACTATCACTATCACTAACAACATTCTCACTCTGTTCCTCCGTCTCGAAGCCCAGCAAACGCAACATCATCCCGTTGTACCATCTCCGGCACAAGCTCTGCCAAGGAACGAGCACCAACAAGTCGCATCGTAGTCGCAATCTCCTCTTCAAGGGCTAGTATCATTCGCATGCATGAATCCCCGTCAGTAAGGTCTTGGCCACTAGTTCGAGCCACTCTCTCACTCACTTTCGATTGCCTTTGTCACCCCGCGCTCGCCGTACGTCCCATTAGCATAGAGAAACGGACGTCCTAGTCCAACCGCTTTTGCTCCCAGAGCGAGCGCTTTCACCACGTCCGACCCTCGTCGAACCCCTCCGTCAATGTAGATCTCTACCCGCGAGAAGCAGTCCGGTCGGCGTTGTCGCAGTTCCCATAGAACATCCATAGCAGCGGGTGCACTGTTACAAATCTCAATCGTCAACACATGAAACACCCTCGTCATCCAGCGACACGTCCTTACTAGTCGAGCTGCCTTCCTCCATGACAGCTGAGGTATACCCCATCTGCACCATGGTTTATCGCCATTTCAACATCTTCTATCGTCTGTACACCTTTAATGACGATGGGAAGCTTGGTGATCCTCTGGAATAAATGTAATGTTCAGCCAACTGGGACACAAATCAGTCTACCAGTACTCTCACCTTGAGCCACGCCACATCTTCCCATTGTAGATTCGTGTCGAAGAATGAATCCAGCTTAGCAGAAACGCCTGATCTCCCAGCAGAGGTCTCATCATCCTACAATCAGGGGTGACTACATTATAGACTATCAAGACGATATGGGTAAGCATACCGAAGTGGTTGGTCGATTTCTGATATCTCTCTCCCGTTTTCCGAGGACAGGAGCATCGACTGTAAGCATGATCCCCTTGAACCCCAAGTCATCGATTTGACGAATGATCCGTTCAGACTCTTTCCGGTCCTTGTTAATATATAGCTAGAACAGCGAACGAATGCGCGTGAATGACGTTGTATACCAAAATTTTGTGTATCTCACCTGAAAGAACAGAGCTTGTCCCTCGACACGAGCAGCCGCGATATCCTCGATAGTCCGAGACGCGTTCGATGATATCTACGCATCTCTGTCAGTGGCTGACCTTTCCACCACATTGATACAACCTACTCCTTGGATGATACCGGTCCTCCCCGCCCCCCGAGTAATATTCACTTCTCCCTCTGGATGTCCCAACCCAGCTAACGCAGCTGGAGAGACAAATATTGGAAGCGGCGTCTCGACTCCGAGAATCGAAGTTTTCATATCAATCTCCGAGACCGGCCTCATTCTTTACAGCACCCCTTGGATGAGCATATGGAAGCAGTGACGGACTTCTACTCACACCCTTGGACGAAACCAATACCGTTTGAAGGAGTTGAGGTTATTCTTGTGGCCTTGAGAGAGTGCCGCGCTCAGGGACTTGATTGGAAGGGGAAGGCTAGGATAACTCACTTGCCTCATCTTCAGCGGCGCTCGAATAATAAGCCCAAGCTGTGCTACTGAGCACCTGCTTTGCAACTCGCTACATAAAAGAGAAATTCAGGATCCAATTCCAGATGAAGAGATAAAACCCTATCACGAACCTCGAAATCATGAAGGTTGACTATTGCAGACAGTGGTGGCATGGCTTCTCTCGCCCGTTCGATCCGACGCTGTTCCTCAAGCTCTCGTTGTCTTGAAGGGAGTTGCGTGACGTCTATAGTCCCCACACATTGCTCCGGACTCAACATCTTCAAAACGGTCGGCGAATGGACCGAGTTGAAAATCTCGCTGTTTCTCAATGATTCAAAGGTAAAAGGGGAAAGACCAGGTTGGTACTCACTTGACATCTTTCCCAGCGTGACGTAGAATAATATCAGCACCTCCAGGATGTAAGCGCACGAAATCTGTCAAACTAAAACGAAGTTCCCTGAGTTTTTCGTGATTCGACGACAATAAAGGCAGGGTAAACCCACTCATAGACCTACACAAGAAATGATAAGAAGGTGTATAGATACTCCGGATCTGAGACTTACTTTATCTCCAATGATGACCCACACCGATCCCTCGGAGTTGTGTTTCTGAACTTCCTCCAGAGTGAGCATCCGTAGTTCATTCCCTGATTCAGTCGAAGAAGGGAGAGCATCTAAATTCACTGAAGAAGACATGAAACCCTCGTAGAGTCCAATCTGTGGAGAGTATCTCAGTCTCATCTACAAACTCGTGGCAACCAAAAATGGTGGGTCCCATCACTAGGTCTACACTCACCAATAATCCAAATCCAAAGCCCAAGAATACATATGAATTGATAGCACTCTTCGGTTTTGCTGGCCTATTTCCTTCTTTCCGTAGTACGTCTCCACTCAGGCGAACAAATGTCCGATTGTGGGGTATCTGTGGAGAAACTCGAGGGATAGGATTCACACGGGCGATATACCGCCGTCCTAATTGATGAAATCCATGGCCTCTCGTAGTCGTGAGGGTAGTAAACGATCGCACAACGTTGCAAGGTCCAAGTTGCATTGGCGGTCGGATTCGGACCGCCCAGAGCTCCCTTCTTCCTTCTTGCCGCGAATACGCTTAACCCAGGAGAATCACACAAAGAAACACCATAACCACTCTTTTTTGTTATTGCGATTATCAACATACCAGAGGTGCACATGTTCATCGCGGAAAGCCTGCAGGTCTGAACGTTCCCGACTTACGCTGTTGTTCAGGTTTGACGGCAGAGGAAGACGCTACAAGCCTAGGTTAGCATACTTCGTTATTAGCATCTGAGGAGAGGAGTACCTCTGACCACTCCCTGTCCAAACCCTGCAAAAACGCGCTGAGCCTGCCGATTGCCAGTTGGATCTCGAGGGAGACCATGAGCCATGGCTGATACCGAGTTACTCCTATAGACATTCCTTCCCGTACCACCACCACCTCCTCCAAGTCCAGTCACGCTCTCTGTTTCATTCGGGCTGTCCGACGCATTCCCGTCGCTATTGCTTCTTCGTCCCTTGAATGCACCAACGTTTCCAGCAGCTGCATGAGGGATACTAAGAGTCTGAGCGGTTTGGAATCTTTGTGTCTTTTGAGGCACACGCGCGCCGTTGCTGATGTTCAGCGTTGGAGGAAGCTGCTGGCCTTGCCATGTGTATGTTCCAGTCGAGATTCCACGAAGAGGAGTCCTTTGAATCTTTACGCACACTACTGGATGAGAGAATCAGCTATGCCTAACATTCGACGTACCGACCCAGCCTCCATCCCATTCACTACATCGTTTACAGTCAAAGCATTGAATCCAGCTAGACCAGCCACACCATGACCCGACCGACTGGTACCCTCCTGACGTGTCGAATCGCCCAGATGGAGAGCAGTGTCCGCTGCAACTGTGTTCGATATGGCACCGGGGGCGAGCAACGCCTTTCGCTTTAGTTGGTCGTACTGACTCTACAAAACATTGAGTATATATCGCTTTATCACAGTGAAGAGCGCACCTTGAGTCGTGCGTACTCTTTGTCCTTCTCTCGAAGCTGATCCTGTTGCTCCCTGTTCTTCCTCCTTTCCAACTCCAGATCCCGTTCTAGACCTATTGATCAATAGATGTTGAGTATGATATAGAAATAGATGCCATAGGGACTGTAAACTAGCCGGCAATCTTGCTATTGAGCAAGGACAGTTCGCTGTTGGCTACATAGGAGGATAAATACCACTTTATTGTCAAATGGTTGAATTACCCTCGCGAATTACGCTGTCAAGTTGCTTCTGACATTGGGCACTTTTGTCGTTGACACTCTTGAGGACGGCTTGCTGAAATGCACTATCCCCGATAGAAAGACGGCAGAAAATAAGGAGGAATAGCAAATACCTCTCTTGCCTCGATTGATATTCCCAAAAGCTCATCGCTCTTGAGGAGTAGGCGCCATAGCGAATATTCAGGGTCGATGTTATCAGCCAACAATTGTAAATAAAGAACCTTTCGCATATTTGGAGGATGATCCCAGGGGAAAGACCGCTGAGAACAGACTAGAGGGCAGTCCCTCTCAGTCACTGGAAGACAAAAGACGCGAAATCCTAGGGCGAACCGTCTTGTAGTCATTTGTCGGTTGTAATGAAGCAACCTCGTTGCAATTATTCAGCCTTGGGGACTCCGTGCATGATATTTCCGATTTACCACGATGTCATCTGGTTCCGTTAAAGAGGCTGAACACGCAGGACAAATCTGCGCGTTTCCAAAGAGTTCGTTTGCACATGCGACTGTTTTGATATCAAGACACGTAGATCAGCCTAAATAGACGCGGATTCAACGCGTCTGACCGCAGAAGCAATGACTACAGGTCGTTACGACCGCCGTCTCTCTTAGAACGCTTCGACACGATAGTTGATTGCACTTCAGATGTTCCATTCACACTTTTTATGGCTAGTCGTTAGTGCGGGGCGGGGAGCCTGATGTGGATAGGGTCAAGGAGCGCTTCTTATTGAGGTAGCGGTACGTATAATATAGCCACAAAACACTAAGAGTCTTGCTCTACAGCAATAGACCAGATACTTCGTAGTAGCCTTCCTGCTGGCCTTTCCGCTGGGACGCGTGAGAGATACGCCATACTCAAACTCTCCTTGTAAACTCTCAGATAGGGGGCATACTAGTAAAAGGTCAGACCTATGAGTTTACAACAATTTGACACACTTACACTGCGAGTAAAATGTCGGAACCATCCCCAAGTCTCGACTGCGTCCCATTGTTTTTTGGTCCATGAAGAACGCTCTTCCCAAGCCGCCTCGGAAATGACCTCATCTGTATCGTTGATCACGGTCACAAATCCTTCAACAGCTCGAGAAAGAACCGCTTTTTGCTCGGCAACCAAAATCTGGTGTGCACGAGTCTGCTTTTGAAGGTCGGTGCTCTCCTCTACCGGCTCCTCTGAATAGAACGAGGGATCAGAACTCAGGAGCATGCCAAGGGATCCAATTCGACTGACCTTCGGCTTTCATACCCATGTCATCCACATCCATACTTTCGTTTTTCACTGCCTCCGCAATCTTTGCCGCACGAGCTTCGTCGTCAATCTTCCGCTGCTGGACGATCCGTCTTTGGGCGATTGAGACGCGGCCATTCGACTTGTCTAAAGCCAGTCGTATGACTTCCCATTGGAAGGTACTAAGCCCGTCACCCTTCTCTCCTAGTCCTCCTCCTTCGAACGCCCAGGAAACAATATCAGAGGGATCAACGATTTGATATTGCATCAGTTTATCGAATATGATGAGGATCATCTGCCTGTTACGTCGCCAAAAGGTGCTGACGATCTCCAACATCTCGAATTTTGCGTCGGGTGTAGTCGAGAGATTCTGCAATACTTTGAGGTATCTCTCGATGGCGTTGAGGAAGTGCGAAAAAGAGCGTGAGCCAAGGACCAGTAAAGATTGCATGGTGATGGATCGAGTGCGGCTTCCTGCCCTGGAATCGGACAAACCTGAACTTGTTAACTCGGTACGAATAGTGTCAACTTGAATCGAGATTTCCATCAAATTGGCACGGTCTTGGAATTTCTTTAAGAGGTTACTAGCAATGTAGTGATTGGAGTTGCCTATTTTTTGCAATAAGTAGAGAAATTCGGAAGAAATGAGCGCACTCACTAGAGGATTCGTACTCATAGTCGTACCCAGGTATCTCCGAAGGCATCAATTGTGCCTCAGGAGCCTGCATTGCTTCTGGGAGTGTCTTCAGAATACGGTCGTAATAGGATAGACGAATCTCGAGTTCAATAGCGCGCTTCATGAATGTTCGCTTAGGGTGCGCCGGATCAAGCTGGAGGTCAACAACCCTGTTGGTAATGAGAGTTCAGATCTCCCTATATTCGACAGCCACTCACCATTCTTTCCACACCCACTGATACCCAAAGTTGCTCATGTGGACAGCGAACCATTCAGAGAACCGTCTTGCAACTTCTACGTCGAGGCCTTCACCCAATAGCGCATAAATTTTGCGTATGGATTTTCCCACAGCAGGTCCAACTGTTGGTGCAGATAGTTTAGCAAATTCAGTTATCAAGGCGTGATAGTAGACTGGTTTGTGCTTTGGTCTTGGTAGAAGGACCATACCACCGAGAATTGTCTGTGAATAATCAGGTCAGTAAGAACTAGGACGGGAAGCCTATACATACCTCCATCACAGAGAGCTCGAGTTGGACACCAGCTGATCCTTCATCTGACGCTGTCGCTCCAGGTGGAGACCGGAATGTCCCACGAGTGAACCAGCGATCCACTTGGAGAAGAATCTTGGCTGCTTCTTTCCGATTGACCTCGTATATGTCAATAACATCCTCGTAAGTCGATCTAAGCAGATATCCCCCGGCTCTTGTCGGATTGATGCTGGGCTGTACATCATCAGGCAATTGGTCTGTGGTAGTGAGAGATACGTACTTCAACGTCAAATAGCTGGATCCACACTGCGGGAAGTTCTCGATGATGAACAACGGGTGCACTCGTCGATATCTCCTCATCCACATGAGCAATTTCCGGAGGCACTAGAAGGGATGGGAGGACGAAGGTTGGTTCCAAGTCCTGTAATTGAGAGAAATCGTCTTGTGGACGAAGTAAAACAGCAGGATAGGCAAACCCATCATCTTCAACTTCGCGCAGTGCGGATATCAGGCATTTAAGTTGCTGTATGGTGTCAGTGGATGCAGAACAGCAAGATAAAATCTCACTTCGTTCGCGTGATGGATATCCTGCGTATGTAACAGGACGACGGGTTGTGACATTGACGTAGGTGCTTGCAAACTTTGGGAGAATGCACTCAATACTGATAGGATATCATAAACCTTGTGCGGGGAGTGAGCATGCAAGACGGACGCTGCCTGTCATATGTATAATTAGCAATATTCAAGTCACAAAATTATCGCGTACCCTTAGAAGTGCCTCGCCTGCGCACAGAGCCGCCATTGACGCCCGTGCATAAGATACACCAGGCTCATCGAGCACAGAAGTAAAGGAGGCGAGGAGCGAGAGCATCGACTCAGGGGTTATGAAACCAACCACTGTGAGGTGCGCAAAGAATTGGAGCTACATCAAGGATATGAGCATCCGCATATGAGCCAATGAAAGATTCTAACGTATAAACGAATTTCCCGCCACTTGAGTTTGTCGAGGAATGCTTGAAACCCTCGTACGAGGTCGTTACAAATTCTGTTTGGCCAGGGAGTATCCGTCTCAAGACCCTCAGGGCCCACAACAAGGGTCAGTAGTACAGCCCATAGAGGCATTTTATATGGTTGTTGCGTGATTCTGCATAGAAATGAGGAACGTTGCAGCGAGGGTGTGACGCCAGCAACTCACCCAATCTGCAAGCCCTCGATTATGGCGTCGTAGTTGTCTTTAAGATTGTCTTTAATGTAGTTTCGCTTCGTCCCAAGCGAATTAACGACTGGAGTATTCTGCGAACAAATTAGTCGTCTATTTTGGGTTGAGCAGGGAGTACACAAACATCATCGTCACCAAGGTCAAAGAGTCTTCTTCGAATAGCTATGTTGAATGGGACAACTTCAGCTTGATGTTGATGACCTCCGTCTATAACATATTTTGGTTGTTAGTCCAAAGGCTCCCCCGGCCAAGTTCGATTACTCCAACGCACGATGTCTATTACGTCCTCTTCCACGACCCCTATGATGTGAGTCTCCATTATGGTTGTAAGCCATATTTTGCTTGGGAATTATTCGAAAGTTATGGTGAGGTCGAAGGTCAACGTAGAGGCCCAACACAACCACCGGGTTTAAAATATCAGAATTCAATAAAATGCTGTATCTTATTGAATTGATTAATTTGAGGCTGCTACGGGAAAACACAATTCACATGAGTTTCTAGTAGAAACACCCTCGGGAAACGGATATTCAATCAAATAAAAGCCTTCTCAGGATAACATATAGGCTTCAATTGAGTGCAAGGGAGATGCGGACCAATACTTGGAGTCTATACTTCGATTCCTTCCAAGTTGGTACCCAGTCGAGGAAGCTTTATATAAACGTCCGTTCCTGTGAAGAGAATTGAGTGAGATAAAACGTCCCCCTTCGATGAAATAAACGTACCCCAGCCGTCCATGGACAAAAGCTCCAGTTTCCCTCCAAAGTAAGTGACATAAATATTACTGAGCGGTAGTCCCATCCCCATTGGTGGTGGTTCTTCGTCCTCTTTCGAGTCTTCATTTGCCTCGCTTTCGCTACCCGGAGTAGAGAACCGCTCATGGACCGTTCCCCACAATCCTCCCTTTCGCTGACTGAAATGTTGAAGTGCCACCAGTCTATCGTCCCTCATACGTGTATCGTTGCGGTGATGCGAGAATGAATAAAGGTCAGCCGGTGTCTGCGTTTCCATCAACATCAAACCACCTCCTGAAAGAGAGTCAATGGTACAGACTTCTATGCAATACGACAGACAGACCTTGATCGGAAATACGAATGTACACGTCGTCTTCATCTGATGTAATAGTCGCACGGATGACACCAGGAATTGGAAGCGAGCTCGCCTTCATCTGAATTGCCGTGGCTCGCAGAGCCTTAAAAATGGAATTGAGTTGAGTTGACACAAATTTATTTGGGAATAATCCACACTTACATTCAATAAGAGTTCGAGAATGACATACTCCAGGTGCTCTCGAATATAGGAAAATGTCGTATGAAGGTCACCATCTACAATGATCTCTGGCAGCTTTTCCATTCCACGAAGGAGTGAGTCTTGACGGAGTCGATTGGTCATGGTTTCGTCGGAAGCGAGCAATCGGATGAACTTGTCAAAGCATCGCTTGACGCTGAGCTTTGTGAATATGACACCCACATTGGCGTCTTGATTATCACCCGACGTCTTCTTCGCCATCAAATCCTCCGTGAGAGCGAGGTGATGTTCCGCTAAGACTCTTCGTGAGATTCTCGATACAAGCATTCTTCTCATAAATGAGTCGAGTTCATCCGAGTCTAAGTATGGAGAAGATATGGATAATCCAAGAGAGAGAGTTGGAATGGCCGCAGCGCTGCAGCAATGACCAAGTCAGAGCCCGCTTATACCCTCGAGAGACCCACTCACTGTTCATTGAGAATCTCCCTCAAAAACTCACAGAACCTGTCATTGTCTTGCATGTTATTAACTTTCGGGTAGTTTCTCAACCTTGAAAAGGAGTCAGACTGCAGGCGCCTAACGGGCAATTTACCTACTTCTCGAAAGCAGTCCAATATAGCTACGGTTGAGTTAGATACACCGACAATTCAAAGCAAGAGTTCATACGTTATATACTTGTGCAACATGTTCTTCTGTGACGACAACATACGGTAGGTTTTGCATATCCCGGATTCGATGGGCGATTCTAAGGGGTGTTAAGTCGCTTTTAACATGCAGTCATGGTAATTCTGCACCTGACAGGAAGTTCGGTCCTGACATAATTTGCGCTCTATCTCCTTATCAATATCGTTCGGTTGAGGGACAAACGTCTCCAAGAAGCGCACCTTTAGCAGGCGATCCTCATTCATAGATCGACCAAAAAACACCTTTCAAATGTACTCAATGGATACAGAAATCGACCATCACTCTTCTTACACACCAATTGCCTCAACGTGAGTCGATTCGCCTTCCGACCGGCGTAGAGTTCCAACTGCTTGTTCGAGTAGAAATGAGGGGGACTCGAGAAACGACGAGTCGATTGGAGCATCATCGTTTTGCTAAATAACGAGCATGAGGAGAGTGGTCGGCCATGCTTGTACATCTCATGGGTAGCGCGGTTGACCTTGAAAGCCG
Organism: Serendipita sp. 399; assembly: GCA_019627685.1. Lineage (NCBI taxonomy): Eukaryota > Fungi > Basidiomycota > Agaricomycetes > Sebacinales > Serendipitaceae > Serendipita > Serendipita sp. 399. The sequence goes on along the minus strand of WSTO01000069.1, from coordinate 17,035 downwards.
GAGAGCCACCTGCGACATATCAAATACAAACATTCACGTTGATTCATCTCGTTCTCTCTAGGTACCAAAACGCAAAGAAAGAAACTAAGAAATTATCGTCTGATAAGGCATACAGGGACATCCTTGATACCTAGGGTCATTTTGATCTTCGCACCTAGCACTCCTTTTTTCCAATCCTCCAGCGTTTCCCCAGTTTTCAGGTAGGGTTCAATTCTCCAATCTCTCACAAGGTTGGACAGGAAGCAAACCGCCTCCGTCAGGGCGAATTTCTTGCCGATACATGCTCTTGGTCCCGTGCTGAACATACTATATGCCTCCTCGTTCATTTCTTTCCACCTGGACGGTAGAAACTTGATAGGATCTTTGAAGACACGAGGGTTATAATCTAGAAAGGGGTAAGTTTTGCCATCTCGTGAGTACTGATCGGAGAAACCCAGAGCGGACTTACGAATGCCAACCATGTCGACAATCACATCTGAGTGTTTTGGGAGTGCGAGATGAGTAGCAGGAGAGTCGAATTCCTTTGCTGGTGAGACCTTGAGAACAGTATCCTCCAAGCACGTTCTGATTTCGATAGGTCCTGCTGGGTACAACCGACTGGCTTCCAAAAAGCAATGCAATGTGTGGGTGAGCTTCGAGTACGAGCTCACACTCAGGTCACCGTCTTCTCGTATCACGCCCATCACCTCTTCAAAGACCTTCTTTTGCTCCTCTGGATGAATGGCCAAATATGCGACTACTGCAGCCAACGTGCTAGCTGTCGTATCATGTCCAGCGAAAAGCAGAACAAACGTATTGCCAATCTGGTGGGGTCCAAAAATGGTCGGTCGGCAAGGAGGCGGACACTCGCGATTCGAAACACCCACCAATTCTTCGTCCGATAGGCCACTTTTACTATCCGTGGTTTCACTTGCTAACACCAATCGGCTGAAAACATCAAACTGGATGGCGGATTCTCGATCAACTTCCCCGAGTTCGATCGCTTCTCGGATTTTTGTCCTCCTAACGGCCACTTCCTTGCGAATATATGCTTTGAGTGAGTCGTATTCTTCATAAATGCTTCTAATTCTGTGGAGATCCGTACGTGTCAACTTCGATATGACGACAAGTGAAATGGGAGTAAAGATATCCCAGAGCGCACTCATTACCTTCTAAATGGGAGCTTGAATAGCCATCTTGGAGCCACGATTAATAAAAGTACCCATTTTTCTACTGTGTGGATATTATGCTGAACAGAATGGGAGACCTTTGTACTTCTTGGTGGTTCCGACCACCGGAATGGCAACCCAAACCCACACGCGATGATTACGTAGAGCCCGAGTTTGAACGTCATCTCATTGAAGCTCTCCAACGAGACTTTCCCTCCACGATCCACAGGCCAGTTTTCCGTCTTGATCATGTCATTGTATATCTTGGTGGTCTCGGTCCAAACCATTTCATACCTTGAAGGGAGGTGATTAGAATATCTATTGTTTAGTTATCGAGGGGAGAGAATATACTGACGTTTTTGGATTGAAGGCCGGTTGCATGATTCGTCTATGCCGTCTCCAGCTCTCCAGGTTCTCGCTGATCAAGTTCCTACCAAACAACAGAACTGCTGCGGACGCCCTACAGTGAGTTTAGTTAACAAAACGAAAAAAGAAAACAAGCAAAAACTGAGTGGTATGCTCACCAATCAGGCTTTATCCAAATTCGATTCGATCCACCACCAGAGACTTGTCGTAAGGCATCCAGGGATCTTGTGTAAAGACTCGTATTACCCCATAGCAACGGTGTGATTCTGATTGTATCTTTTTCCTTTTTATACACTACAAATAGCATACCGAGTAAATGATAAGTATAAAGAGTTGGAACCACGACTGACCTGTTTCACGGTCGTCCCACATCCACATCATCCCCATTCCAAACGTCATCCCCAATAGGCCCAAAGGTTCGAACATAGCATATATATCGGCGGGCCCATATACCTGTGGTCAACTCAATCAGTATACACCCGAGCTCATTAGACAAAAGACAGAACCTGATAACTTCGGAGAACGACATAAATTCTCCACACCCCATAGGCCAACGCACTGTAGAGCAACACCGTTGCGAGAAGTCCGGTCGAACTAGGCGGCTGGCTTTCTTGAAGCTTCGTCAAGCTAGCAAGCAATACCTCATTTCCCCAGCTCCAGATGGCTAACATAACACAAGTTGAATTTCCTCAGGCTGGCTCGGAATAGTCTCCCCTACTATCTATATGTACACGTAGTGTTGGGAAATGCCGTGACTGGCTGACAAGTAATAGGAGGGGTCCAAGGTTATCGGAGTCCTTTGTTTTGTTATGTGAAACCACTTGTGGTTCGATGTTCCAATAGCAACTAGCTGCCAAGCTGGCAGCGCGCGTTGAATCAATAAATTGGTGATTTTTTGCCTCTCAATTCCGCCAAGATGCTTGGGAATCGATGGTGCTCTACGAAAATAATGACAAGGGACCGCTTCGTCCTTGTCGAGGGGCGAGTTGAACTTTGGCATTCATTTGCACCTGGGACTACGACGTAGACAGCGCATTGCACCTTCAAGTGGCTGCAGCCAGCAGAAAGACACGTCTATAGTTACATCACGAAAATGGTGGAATAAACGCAATGTATGAACACCTCAACTGGTGCTACGCCCGATCTGTTTACCGCTCGGTGACGATGAGCCTCGATGAGAAAGGGGAAAAAAAATTGAGGGGATAGTATTATTGTTATTTTCACTAATCAAAATCTATTCACAATATTCACGACGACATCGATGCGTATCCCTTCAAATCACATGCACCCAAAATCGAGATTCGGCCCGAATCCGCTAAAACACCTAATGGACCAAATGAATGATCGTCAGCCTTCCGTACCATCCCCAATTTACAACACAAGGGGGGGCTGGGCGGAGTTACTATCTACACGTACCCGTCTGGACCGCTGAATTTGGCAACGCAATCTTGTTATTGCCCCAAGCATCAAGTAAGATGGAGAATCACGGTCAGCCCGCATCTCATCTCTCATTCGGTACGATTGGCTACTCACTTTCCTCAGGTGCATTCGCGGGGGCAGCCGCTGCGTGGATGTGACCACCCTGATCTACGTGCGCACCAGCAGGGGGAGCATTGGGATGGACAATGTCTACTCGAGAACCACATCAGAATGAGGGTGGATTGGAGAGTGGTCATAGACGTACTCGCGTTGTTCTGCACGCCCTGGCCGACGGCCGCACCAGCAGGGGGAGCGTGAGGAGGGACAATGTCTATTTGAGAGCCACATCAGAATCAGGGTGGATACAGTGGTCGCCGAAGCATGGGGTGGATAGTGGTCGCGGACGTACTTGCGTTGTTCTGTCCACCCTGACCGACGGCCGCATCAGCATGGGGAGCGATAGGAGGGACAATGTCTACTGGAGTACAGTATGAAAATGAGGTTAGGCTGGATAGTGGTCATCAACGTACTCGCTTGAGGTGCTGCAGATCGGATTGGAAGAGGAGAGGGGAGGGGGCACACCGTTGGATACGGGTCAGCACATGACAAAGACCATCGATTCGCGGGAGTGTATGTGTGTGTGGTGAGGGACTCACCTTGGGGTCCTGCGTTGTTCATGCTTTTTCAGTTTGTTGCTTGGACTTGTCCCGGGAGTGGAATACTCGTTTGGGATTGCAATGGATAATTGGAAGTAGAAAGCAGGACCTCTTCCAAAGCGTTTAAGAAGAGGATGATGTTGCCCGTCGCTAGGTATCGGATGTCTACCACGAGCTACTGGAAAGAGTCTCGCTGTTGGGGGGAACGTGTTTGTTTGTGGGAGGGTGAAGAACAAGTGGTTGGAGAGTTTTCCGAGGTGCTTTTATAACTATCTAGGCGTCATATAGACGTTGCTGACGGAATAAAATCCTCCACAGTGCTTTCCTCCAATGCTGCAGACTGCCAGTACTTCTGTGATCGCAAGAACTCACTCTGGCCGGCCAGCGTCTACTTTGGCGGGCCAGGGCTTCATGTTCGAACTCCAGCATGATCGAACTCCCCGTCTGATCGAACTCCCCGCATGATCGAACTTCCCGCATGATCGAACTCCCCACCTCCACAGGCCCAGCCGGCGGCCTTACGCACTTACACCTCCAAAGAGATCGGCATGGACCTTTCTTTACACAGGCCCTCATACTCGCTCTTGGAGGAGAATTTGTTTGTTTGTTTGGGGTGGAAGGATGAGTAGTCGGCAAGCAAGCCATTCGAGTTGTTGTATATGTATGAGATACCGGCGGATGTTTGCTCGGGAGGGTGGATAACCATGCCAGATCTAACACATTGTGACGCACATCCTGAGTATCCGGTGTCCTAAGTGTCCTGAGGATGATAACGCTGTGCTCAGAAGTACGCCGTTTCCTATTGGTGTGCACCGCGCCATATGAATGAGAGCAGAGGAGGGTGGATGGATGAGGGAGAAACGTCGCAGCTACGCCACTCAACCATTTCATTAACGAGATAAGTCGGTGAGATGGGAGCGGTGAACAGCCTCTGGCTAGGACTTTGCTGGTTGACTGCCTGACTCGCTAGGGTAATGAGCTGTGGGAATCCATGCTTGGCTTGACTCGCGGCTCAATCCAAAAACCGGGAACCAGATTCCATTAATGGCCATCCGAGGCGAGTCGAACATAGCAGACCATAATGCGGCACGGAGAAGGAGGTGTCGGTAGAATGATTGCTGTTGACGATGAGAGCCATACCATTGGGTTCTCACGGTTAGATGTCGGGGACTATGAGCCCATCTATCATCGGTCCTCGTTGATGGCAAGTTGCGTCAAGCTTGACATTCATTCGCACTTGGACCGCGACGTAGACACTACATTGCACCGCCAATAGCCTACAAGTGACATAGGATGGCCGCAAAACAAGCCAAAAAATACATTCATCTACCGCTCATTCTATCATCATGCAAATAGTGGATCAAACGCTATAGACGCATCGACCGGTGCACCGCACTCGGTCTCCGTACGGTACTGCTCGATGAGAAAGGGGAAAAAAAAAACAGGGCGGATGCTATTATCTTTCTTTGTTTCCGACTCGAAATTGATTCACGATATTCACGACGATGTCGATGCATATCTCCCCAATTACGTGCACGGGAAATCGGGATCCAACTCGAATCCACTGAAACACCTAATGGACCAAACGAATTACCATCAGCCTTTCTCATCATACCCAATTTACAACAAGAGAAAGAGAGAGAGGGGGTTGGGTGGATTTACTATCGTTGCGTACCCGCCTGGACCGCTCCATTTGGCGACGCGATCTTTTTTGTTGCCCCAAGGATGATCAGGTGAGAGATGGATAATCGACGGTCAGCCTACTCAATTTCTCGTCTTTCATTCTGTACGACTGGTCACTCACTCTCCTCAGGTGCGTTCGTGGGAGTCGCCGCTGCGTTGTCGTGCCCACTTTGACCGACGGCCGCACCCCCAGGAGCAGGAGGCGCATTAGGAGGGATAATGTCTATTCAATAATCGTATCAGAATGAGGATAGGAGTCTATAGTAATCGTCGACATACTCGCTTGGGGTCCTGCAAGTCCATATTGGAAGAGGAAAGGGAGGGGAAACGGGAACGGGGGCAGGAGCACACGATTAGAAGCGAGTCAGCACATGACAGAGATCGTCGATTCGTGTGAGTGTATGCGTGTGTAACAAGGGATTCACCTTGGGGTCCTGCGTTGTTCATGTTTTTTTCTTGCTTCGATTGGACTCGTCCCGGGAGGAGTGGACTACTCGTTTAGAGTTGCAAAGGGCAATGAAGAGGGATATTTTCAAAGCGTTCAAGAAGAGGATGACGCTGCCTGTCACCGTGTGCACAAATGTCTGGCGCGAGCTACAAGAATCTCGCTCTTTGGGAGAGGGGAGTTTGACTTGTTTGTGGGAGGGTGAAGGATAAGTAATTGGCGAGCTTTTCGAGCTGCTTTTGTAAGTATCGGGGCGTCATATAGTCGTATAGATCGGATGCTGAGGAGGGAAAGCAGGCAAGGGCGCGAACAGGACGCAGAGAAGCTTCGACATTCAGCGGCACAGGGGCGAAGGGGCGAGCATCAGCGGACAGATTAGCCTTTGACATTCAGCTGTGAATCGGTCTCCGGCCTATAGGGCATCAGTGCATCACGGGGCTCTCATAGGTCCCTCATCAGACAAGCCCAATTACTTAATTGGGCTACCGACGATTGCTGCAGTTTTGCAGAATGAATTAGAATCAGGTACGAGGACGATACAGCAGGGACCTAAACACGAAATCAGAGCGCTGTGCACACCACTGGCCGGCAGAATGGCATTAATTGCGGGTCAAGGGGTCTGTGCGCCATCAGTCAACGGAATCGAAGTGCTATCGTCAGCGCTGGCCTCTGCATGCGCTCATCCCATGTGCCCGTCTATTGCCCGTCGTTTCATGGTCAACCGGAATGGAAGCGGATGTGCAACAGGGAGAGTCCTCTCAGTGGACACCGGACATTGCATCGTTGTCTTCGTTTCTTTTATTGATATCTTTATTCCATATCATATATGTATATAATGATCGTAAACTCCATAAAATCATCTCCCAATAGGTAGCATGCATTCATGCTTGCCCACCTGGTTGCCTGCCTGCGGCCTCCCCAGGCTACGATAGCTCTATTGAATCTCTGAGAAATACAAGGATTGTGATCTATACGAGGAGGTGCTGTGTACGTACAGACAGGCCATCAGGTAAGTAGCCGTAATTTTAGACGGCCAAGCACTATCGTCTAGTAAGGGTAACAGGAACATCCGTGATTCCCAGCGTCAACATCACATTCACGCCAAACACCCGTTGCTTCCAACCCTCCACCGTCTCCCCACTCTCGAGTTTCGGCTCAATCCTCCAGTCCCTCACCAGATTCGCCAGGAAACAAACTGCCTCCGTCATCGCAAACTTTTTGCCAATGCACGTCCTAGGGCCCATACTGAACATGCTGAACATTTCCTCGTTCATCTCTTTCCACCTGGACGGCATGAACCTCATGGGCTCTTCAAAGATGCGAGGATTATAGTCTATTCGAGGTCGCAATCGTCATTATTATTGTCATCTCAGGGTTTGTGCGGAAGTTGAAAGAGGAGGAGGAGGAGAAGGAGGAGGGGCAGACTTACGAACGCCAACCATATCAACGATAACCTCCGAGTTCTTGGGGAGCACCAGTCGAGTAGCTGCGCCCGATTCCGTGGTTGTCGTTGGTGCAAGGTTGAGAACGGTGTCCTCTAAACACGTCCTGATTGCGACATGTCCCGCCGGATACAATCTACTCGCTTCCAAAAAGCAATGCAACGTGTGCGTCAACTTTGAGTACGAGTCCATGCTCAGCGCCCCATCCTCCCTGATTGCGTTCATCACCTCGTCGAACACCTTGATCTGCTCCTCTGGATGAATGGCCAAAAAGGCGACGACGGCGGCCAGAGTGCCCGCGGTCGAATCGTGACCAGCGAACAGGAGGATAAAAGTATTACCAATCTGAAGATAGAACAATCAGTCGTTAACGAGCGAGTTGGGGAAAAGGAAAAGAAAAAGGGAAGAAATCGAGAACCCTCGGATGTTTGGAGACACTCACCAACTCTTGGTCCGAGAGTGCGCTCTTCCTATCGCCCATTTCACTCGCTAGCGCCAATCGACTAAAGACATCAAACTGGACAGCAGCCTCCCGATCGACCTCCCCTAGTTCAATCGCCTCTCGAATCTTTGCCCTTCTCGTTGCCGCTTCCTTTTGAATATACGTCTTGAGCGAATCGTACTCTCCATATATACTCCTGAGCCTGTAAAGAAAATCCAGAGGTCAACTCGACGCCCAATTCCTAGCGCACAATGATTCCAGAATCATGAAAAGACTGCCATACTTTCTAAACGGAAGGCTGAATAGCCATCGAGGGGACATGATCAACAATAGCGACCATTTCTCCACCGTTTGAATGTTGTCTTGAACGGATGCAGAACCCTCGGCATTCCTCGGCGGGTCAGCCCAACTAAATGGCAATCCAAACCCACATGCGATGATCACATAAAGTCCGAGTTTGAACGTGATATTATTGAAACATTCCAAAGAGACTTTCTCTCCTTGATGGACTGGCCAGTTCTCCGTCTTGACCATGTCGTTGTAAATCTTGGTCGTCTCGGTCCACACCATTTCATACCTTGAGTCGAGTGGTCAGAGAACCGTTTATGCTTGCTTGACACACGAAAGAGAAAGAGAAAGAGAGATGGGGGTACAAACGTTTTGGAATTAAAAGCCGGTTGCATGATTCTTCGATGTCGTCTCCAATTGTCCAAATTCTCGCTGATCAAGTTTCTTCCAAACAACATGACGGCTCCCGATGCCCTAAAGAGACAACAGTCAGCTGGGAAGTCTAACAAGGACAGATATGTTTTTTTTGGTGGCTCACCAATCGGGCTTTATCCAAATTCGATTCGACCCACCACCAGCGACCTGTCGTAACGCCTCCAAGGATCTCGTGTAGAGGATAGTATCCCCCCATATCCAAGGTGTGATCCTGATTGTATCCTTTTCCTTTCCATAAACTATACCAGTCGCATATTGAGTATTCATCGAAGAGACACGAGAGGTACGTACCTGTTTCGCGACCATCCCAATTCCACGTGAGTCCCATTCCAAACAGCATACCCAATAAACTCATGGGTCTAAATAAGGCGGTTACGTCCGCAGGGCCGTAAACCTAAGCGAGCGTCCATCTCAGTCTCTAGTTGAGTTGAATCAATGGAAAAAGGGGTGTACATACCTGATAACTTCGAAAGACCACATACACTCTCCACGTTCCATAGATCAGCGCGCTGGAGAGGATTATCGTTGCCGGAAGAGAGCTAGGCTGTACATCTTGAAGTCTTGCAATCAGGCCAGTGACGGACATTTCGACACAACTCTTCCAGTTCATATCTGATACGTCGAAAAGCACTAGGAAAGGATAGGCAATGTTCCTTTTTCTAGGGGGAGACGTCCTTCCTCTAGTCGTTTCCGAAATATTATTAAACTCGGCGCGTCGTACGTGCGACGGTTGTCAGGAGAGCGGCGGTAACACGCGCTACGATTTGTTGACGTTTGCTAGCACTAGAAATCGCCAAAAACCAAAGAAAAGGAGAGGTGAGAGTCGCAGGTGGAGTGGTCCAACCTGTGAAGACTGGAGAAATCCAATGACAGCTAAAAGTCCCGATGGACGGGGTATTCGGGGATCTATCTATCACTCATTAGCCCTCGAATCAAGCCATATCCTCTATCAAATAAATATTTTGGATTGAGCAAAGCACGACCAAAAGAGTATACAGATTTTTGTTGCGCGAATTCCGATTTGTTACACCCAATAAGGTAGTTAGGTATAGTCACATATGTGACAAATAAACTGGTTCTCTGAACGTCTAGCATTGAAAAAAAAAGAGAGCAGGGGTGACGGTGGGGTTGATGATCATGGCACCTTTGCAAGAAAGGGGGCATTTTGGAAGACGAGAGACATGCCGCTATACATACGTCCCAGGGCGAACGACAGGCTGCTGGTATCCATCCTCAGGTCGAAGCGTGAGGGTCTCACCGGCTGGCGGCGCGTTGATGACGATTCGGGCTGGCATCCCACCTGGTAGAGGCGTAAATGGCTGGGGGTACCCTACAGTCTGCGGATATCCAACAGATTGAGGGAATCCGGGCATGGGATATGTTGGTTGGTAGTGTTGTCGGTCCTCTCCCACCCATTGACCAAACCTAGTGTAGTGAGTATTGTCAGAATCGAGGACAGAATGGGCATGATCACGAACCAAGGAAGATCCGAAATTGACTCGTTCCATACTCTACTCCCTGCTCCATGTGTCCTCGCTCTGATGGTGAGGGCCACAACCGTCAAGAACATTAACAATACTGAAGTTGGAGCCAATCAGTGACAGGGCATTGGCGAATGGTCCGTCTACGTACTGGTCGAAAATTCAGCCCAAGAAAAGGCCATAATGACTTTCATTTGCTTGCAATGAGCCTCAGCGGACACTGCGTAGAAATTTAGCACGATCGGCGAATCGGGATGGGAGTGACTCACTAGTTTGATTTCTCCCAGTATTCAACTGTTGACCCGCAAGGTCCATACATTGAACCCCTCCAATTCTGTCGCTAACAGCGCGCGTTAGATTGGTGAACTTTGTCGTGAGATTTTGTTGTGCGTACACAGAATAACCGCCCATGGCGACCCATAACACACTGAAAACAAAGAAACCAAGTGATTCTATAAACGGTGTGGCTCGTAGAGTTCTGAAGGATACACCAGTCAGAACTCTCATGAGAAATTGGAAAGGCGCCGCCAACACTCACAGCGTGAACGTTAAGATGACGGTAGCTATTGAGACCACGAGTCCAAATATAATGAAATCACCTAAGCAATTGGCTTTAGTAGTCGTTCGAGCTCAATAGGCAAAGATGGCCTACTATCATAGGGCAATAGAATAGACGCAAAGTTGGCCTCGATGCCTAGTACGACGGAAGCACAAGCCCAAATAAAGACTATAAACCATTCGTCAGTATATTATTTTGTATTTTGGAAGACGCATTGGAGGCCCGTCGAAACCGAAATTTGGCAACGGTGAAACTGATGTCAAACGAGCGCTCTTCGTCAAGGGCAACTCACTAAGGACAACGGTTCGTATTCTGTTATAAAATCCTCCACGAATGGAATACATTGTCCTTTCAGACGAAAAAGATGGAATTTTTGAGAGGCGCACGCTTGCCTCGTTGCCGGTGAGAGAGCTGGTAGGGAACAACCTCTGAATCGACGGAATTTGCTTTTTCGCGCCGCTGCCGCAGGCGTCTCTCAGAAACAAACAGAAAGAAAGCTACGATAAAACCTCGAAGAGGCTGCAAGACATACAACAAATACCACAGAAGGACAGGCATCACGACAAAAACCCAAAATCGATCGTTTGGTTCCGGAACGTCAGCGATGATGCATCAGGATCATCGGTAAGCTTACGAAGTCGGGCCGCCGTAGTTTTGATTTGGTCTTGGGCACTCTGAGCAGCTTGATGAGCGCTCAAAGTATGGCTCCAGCATTCTGCAAGCGCATCACGCACGGCGAGCACAGTTGCATATTCGAGCTGCCCGGCAGGATAGAGCGCAGCGAGCACATCCATGATTCGGTCTAAACCCAGCGCCCACTGGGCTATCCCAGCTTCTGGATCTTCTTTTCTCGATCCATCTATGATCATATATGACGGCGCCAGCTGAATATATGTCCTGAGCATCGGCTGGTTTTCGTTGAAACACCCATTCAACGAGGCTAAAAACTTGAGGACGAACAGGTTGTAGTCCATGGATCTACTTCAAAGTTGTCAGTGCGCACCTCGTGTTTAATGGCATTTATCGCGACCTTGTCCGGAGACCCAGTTAAACGAAATCTCCGCAAATCACCGGGAATTAGTATTTACAAGGTAGATTTGGAGACCAGCGATGTTATGAGCGGGGTAGAGAGACGGTTGGGGACTGCCCCTGGTTCACACTCAGGCGGGAGACCAGAGCTGATGGCAACACAAATGAATTCGCTATCAAAGAACCATATCGATTCTAAGTCCAAATCATGACCCCAAGAATCCTCAACCAATAAACCGCCTCCGTCTTCGGCCTTCCAAGAAGCACTCAACTTGTTTTTTTTTTTTTTTTTTTGAACTCTTGTAGCGTTCCCTGTCTGCATTTCAGGTATGTATGTGAGCTCTCATAATCGCGTCGGAGATGTACGAAGCGCTGATCTGTCGACCACCAAACCAACGTCCGTTCAAGTTTGTAATGGCCCGCTTGGCCATGTCAACCGAGTCGCATTGGATATATATCTCTCCCTAAGGTGGATGAGCGAGATTGACAAAGGAGTGGATAGACAGACCTTGGACTCCCTTTCGACAGTAATCTTTTCTACACGCCCTTGGAATCTAGATTCACATTCAGCCACCACATCGTCAGCTAAGGCCTTATCCCAGTCTGGATCGTTTTCCCTAGGAAAATGATGAGCAGTGATGGCGTGAAGAGCGAAATATTAACGTACTCTGCCGGATCAAATGCATTAGTCAACAATATACAGCGGGTTTCTTGTGACTTGATGCCTAGTTTGGGTCTAGACGCACTGTAAATAAGAGATAGGCAGAACTAAAGACCAATTATTATTACGTACGGAGCAACTGGAGCGGGAATTTGCGGCTCATTTGTTCTAGCAAGCTTTTGCATCAGTGCTTGACGAGATACTGCGTTGAGATTACCGCCTATGGCATCATTTAGTTTCGAGAGCCAAAAAAAGTGGAACGAAAACTGACCTCCTTCATCAAGGGACTCGGCTTGATTTCCCATAGCTCGAAGACTCATTCCAACACCACTCGACGAGGCTACACCCTTCTCATGAACTGTATTGACTCGCAACTAACAATTTATGAGTTTAAGTCACTCGCAAATTGGGAGAATGCGTACCGTGCGACCAGCCAGTTCAAACCCGTCCATTTGTTCTAGTGCCATCTTGGCGTCTTCCGGTCGGCGATACTGAAGGAAGCAATAGCCCTTGCTTCGCCCTGTGATTGGATCCCTATGAAGATCAACGAATTCTAGCTCCCCAAAGGGCTCGAACACCTGTCTGATCTCTTCCTCCGTGAGCTGGAAGTGAAGTGAACCAACATAAAGTCTGTCCATGGAATAAGTCAAGGATAATTTAGGTGTGCTTCAAGACTGACTGCATTGGTCCTCCTGCTGGCGCCGAAACTCCAGGAGGAAGATTAAGAAGGCTAGGGACGAATCAACAACGATGACAGTACAGCGCGCGAGTGTACTCACTCCCCCGGGTGAACCCGATTGCGTTCAGCTTCGGTAAGTTGTATCTTGATAGGCAATCCCATTACCACGGTTCCTGTGAGAGCAATCGCTTTTGAGACGAGATCGATGTTACGGAATTCAACGTAGCCAATTCTGTGAAGAGGTTAGAACTACAAATTGCTTCAGAAACACCAGACTTACCCCTTAGAGCGCCTGGAGATGCGATCGGTGACAATACGGGCATCACGAACGGCTCCATCTCCGAGTTTATCTTCAAAGAAATACCCGAGATCACGGGCGGTCATGCGAGCAGCAAGCTGGGTGACGAAGACAGAACGTTGTTCAGAGTCTCCCGTCTCCTCCTCTTCGTCATCGGGGGGTGGGACGTATTTTGGAGAAGGTCGACTGATAGGACGGCATAAGTGATAGGCTCTGAAAGCTCTGAAATCAAAGGACCCACCCAGGACGACGATCAATCTCTTTTCCATTACCGGAACTGTACCTGTCACGTCTTCTCCTGTCAGAATCATGGGATTTGTCCCTCCTCTCACCCCTGCCAGCCTCTTCGTCATGTTCTTCCCTCCTGCGTTTGCCCTCCGGGCCACCTTCGTCTCCGTCTTCGCGTCTTCGTTTTTCACGACGTTCATCTCCATCACGAGGATCCTCTCGACGCCTACCCGACTCTCGCTCCCTGCTGTAGTTTCGTGACGAGCGATGCCGGTCACCTCTGTCATCTCGATCCTTGTCACGGTCATAGTCACGATCACGTTCCTTGTCTCGTCTATCACGGTATTTATCGTCATCTCGATGCCTGCGCTCACGCGAGCGATCTCTGTCTCGGTCCGACCTACGCCTGTCTCTGTCTCGTTCACGGTCTCTATCTCTGTCGCCCCGATCACGCTCTGAATGACGACGATCTCGGTCCTTGTCTCGACGGTCACTTCCTCTGGAACGCGAGCGATGAGACCGCTTGCCGTTAGGCGAGCTGTGAACGGATCTAAAACCACAGTAACAACGTAAGCACTCCAAAAACGCAGCACAGACAGCGAAATGGACCCACGACTTGACCTCTGATTGCTTATCTACATCCATACCATTTGTGGACATTTTTACTGAGAATTCGCAGCAGTTGGTAAGTGGTGGTCGGAAGTAAGTTTATTTTGGTGGTGGTCACCACCACAGGAGATCGGGCATAAGAACGCCGTACAACGTGTAAACTACAAGCATCACACAGAGTTAAATCCATCGACGGAGCCCTCCATTGGCCGAGGGAATTGTGGCTTTAGTAGTCAAGCCCCTAGTTCCTTCATTCCCCCCTGAAAGGCGCTGAAGCAATTCGCGAAGGGGTCCAAGTTCCAAAGAAACTCCTGAGCTATTCGATGGAGTTGCGCTTTCCTGCACCTGGATCTGTTGAGGTCGTTCTCGAATCTGATCCTTTAACTCTTTGACCTGAGCACGAAGCGTGTCAGCAAAGCCCAGTGTCTCATCACCTGCCATAAGAATGAGAGTTGATACGCTGTAACTTTTTGTCAGTAACACGACCTCGAACGCAGAGGGGGGTTCCTCACAAGGCCTCTTTGAGATACGCAAACGAAAAGCCATCGCTGGTACTGGCAACCTCATCGGCTAAAGTATCAGGAAATGAGACCTTTTTATTATTTTTGAGCTTCCTCTGCCAATATGCGCAATAGAGACGACGCTCTACGACATCTGGGTCGTCGAATAAATATTTTCGATCAAATCTGCTTGGACGATTGGCTACGCTGTTATCCAGTCGTTCAATATGATTGGTCGTTCCAATGAGAAGAATTCCATCGTTGTTCTCAAGACCGTCCAACTATTAACGAAAGATGTTAGGAGCGTTGCTGAAATGAATGTATGGTTTCTGACCTGGTTGAGGAAAAACGATTGATTCCTGGACGAATGAGGGTCAGCACCCTGCCAGTTGTAAGGAATACACATACCGCATGTTGATGAGTGAATCTAGGTCTTCCAGGATCAGCAAGCAAGGACTGAATCTCCTCGCCATACTGAATACGTCGGCCATAGCTGCCTCATCTCCTCGCCAATCTGCTTTGTAAGAGAAATGACAGTAATCGTAACGTAAAAGATGCTCACTGGCCAGAGTTCGAACATACAGAATGGGATGTTCTGTCTCATGCATAGCGGCCTTTAACGAAATCTTGACCCTAGTCAGCACTCTGGCCGTCGTATACGTAAATTTCTTACCGTCTTTCCGTTTCCCGCAGGACCATAGACTGACAATGTTAGCTTCAAGACTTCCAAGTGTTTGGGCTTCGCTTACATATGAGCCCCCGCTGGAGAATACGATAAGTCTTTCAGAAAACGAGCGGTACTATGCACACCTTCCATGGGATTGAAAGCTCCTTGTAAACAGCTTCATTCTTGAAAAAGTCATTGATATCGCCTTGTATTGCTCGTTTGAACTTGTCCTTGAGGATAACATCCTTCCATTCAGCCTTTTGAATTTCCTGGTATAACCCAGCATCCTTCTGCCAGAATCCTTGATCATACACCAGAATCTCTTCATGAAGCTCCTGGAACCAGGATCCAATGGCATGCAGGAGCTCGTAGCAAGGAGTAGAGCCGCCTTCATGGAGCAACCAAAAGTTGGCCTCTGAGAACATGCCCATAGGGTACTGTCTCATGGTCAGGTAGCGTACATAGCCAATGAGGAATGGACTAACTATTGCATGGTAAATCAAAAAGTCGTACTCTTTCCAGGCGCCGACGAAGCCACCAAGCTTGACAGCCTCACTAATAATTCCGCCTTGGTGACCACTCCTACGAGCAAAAGGAACAAAATCGACGACGAGTGAATCCAAATCTTCTTGTGGAATTGGCTAGGAACCTGGTTGAGACGAGAGGAGGTCGAAAGCGGAAGACACACCTGCTGGACGAGGTCCGGATATCCCATAATGGGAAACATATACGGGTTCCCAACCCTGACAACAGAGTGGTTCTTGTAGCGCTCCCTCAAGATGTTTGTGAACGCCATTCCTGAGTCGCTCGCGGTGTGAGAGAGTTGTTGTTTCCAGTCTCCATAAACGTTATGTTTTTCTTTAATCTCCCCAGATACATCGTAAGTCGAGACCTCTTCGAAGGATACTTTGAGAAAAGAGTCGCTGAGTTTGTCCATTGTCGTGGGTGAGTTCAAAGAACACGTACTTCTGTCCAATATACGAGTGTGATGCAACTTCTAACCGGAAGCCCCTTTACATCCGTACTTCACGCGTCCTAGTGCGCATCCTCCAAAAGATATTTTTGGCTTGTGAAGAACATGAAATTGGTAGGTTTGACCGAAGGCAAACTTGTTTTCGCAGCTGGACAAACTCGGACTCGGCCCCTTCCAGTAATCAGTAATATGCCCACAACTTCGCAAATAATAACAATCAGCACCGTCGCTGTGGTCCTCGGAATTGCTGGTTATGCGGTCTACTTTGATTATGTGAGGAGAAACGATCCTCAGTTCAGAAAAAGACTTCGTCAGTCGTGTTTTTACATCGTGTTGGTGAAGCGCTAGCAGCTAATAGTCACACAGGAAAGGAAAAGAAGCGCGTAGACCGTTCGAATTCGTCGATAAAAGCAGCTGCTGCCTCTGCCAAGGGTTTACCGACCGATGCAGAACTTGACGCTGCGCTCCAGCTCGTCCGCGATGAAAATCTGCCAGCTACTCCGGAAGAAAAGGAACAATACTTTATGCAAAATCTCGCAATTGGTGAACAATTGTCGACACAAGGTATGACGACGGCCTCTGAAGCGGTCGAACGGTAGTTCCTTTTGTGCTGATTCTCGTCTCCTCCTCTAGGCCTAGCTCTTCCAGCTGCCCTTGCTTTCTTCCGCGCCATGCGTGTATATCCTGAGCCGATGCAGCTCGTTATGATACTCGAAAAGACACTGCCGGACGACATGTTCCGTATCGTCATGGAGCTTATGAGCCGCGATGTGAGTGGCCCCAGCAGTTCTACGGTGAACGAGGATGTATCTTCATCTGCTGCGGGGAGGCGGCCCAAGCGCAGTGGCCGCACCGGGACGTCCTCGAGAAGCCCACCCTCGGAGACTTCGTCGCAGGAATGGGATAGGTTGACGGAACCTGATGCCTCTGTTGCATCGCTCTCCAGCTCGACATCCTAGCTATACATGCCGTTACCTTGGCTCAACGACGCGCTGGGCCGCCTTTGAGTAGCATTGACGTTGTATCT